>BMAV01027448.1:375443-396991 GCA_019973955.1 Trichonephila inaurata madagascariensis | reverse complement strand
ATTAAAAAGTGTATATGTTTTGGAATCTTTATGGCATCTATCTAAAAGATTCCATTGTAGATTGTACTCATTCCTGATCCTCTTAGATAAAGAATTATTTGGTAAATTTAATTTATTGATTTAAATACACAAGATGTTGATACTTTTTGTCACAAATATCACAATGACTAGATCAATGCATGTTACATCATATACATATTTGGGGTTCAAATGGATGGTTTTATTCAATCTCTGTGAAGTATTACTCATTTAATTTCAAACATTTTTCTCTCCGTAATTAATTACAAGCTGTAACACTAAAATCCAAACTTATGTAATCTGCAAACTTATCACTTTTTTTTAATTTAATCTTTAATTTAATCAGAAATTTTATAAATAACTTTGATATAGTTGCACTGATTAGGATTAAAATTTTGATTAGGTTTAATTTATTATAGAATGCACTAACAAAAGTAGAAGGGAAAAAAAGAGCCAATAATAAGAATTTTACAAACTGCAATCGAGCTGAATAAATAATTTATCATTTATCTGAGTTTCCCGAAGAAAGATACACGTGGAAAAAAAACCATAGACTCTTTTCATTTGTTATTTCGATAAAATTTTCCTAACTTTTAAATTCTTTAAAATATCTTGGTTCTCTTTTTCAAATGTATAATCAGTCAATGCTGAATAGTATCTGTGAAGAGAAAAAACCAAAATAGAAAAACAATTCTAAACTTGCTGATCATTTTAGATTATCAATACCAACGGCTTTTTTTATCTTTAAATTATCTTTTACAATTTTAATTTCTTTCATAAAGAGAGATTTTTCGTGACAGTTCTTTCACGCTCTAAATAAAAAAAAAATCTAAGGATATATCTTGAAACTTCGAAATTTATCTATTATTTTTCTTTTTCTTTTTAGATTGAATTATATTTTACAATTAATAATAGTATAAAAATTACACTTGTTTTTTAACCATATGAATTCCCTATATGCTTAAATATTTTTTTACCAAACTTGGAAAAAAGTGTTAAATTATTTCTCTACAGACGTATCTTTCAACTTACCTTGTGAAACCTTTTAAGTTCTTTTCCTTGAAGCTTGTTATATCATGTAAATGCTGCCACCTGAAAAATCATTTAAAATTTATTTTTATTATAAGATCTCCTAGCATCTTTTAAATCTTATTTTATGTGTATATTTATAGAAATATCTGAATTATACCTTCGATAAACATCATCAAATAAAATCCTTGAAGTTTGAGCATGTTCCGAATTCTCTGCTTCTAGTGTCTCACATAAGTTCTTAAGTTGCTCAATGACTAAGCCATGAGATGCTAAGTCTGTAATATACCCCTGAAATATTCAAATACACCATTTATCTATAAAAAATATCATATATTTTTAAATTCCTTATCACAGATGTAATAATTTCTAGTGTATGAAGGAAAAATCTGTTAAATTTCAATGAAGATAATCTGTCATATGAAAGAGTTACATACATAATATTTTATATTATACAATAAAAAGAAACTGTACATATATTTTTTACTTTTATATCATTAGATGATTGTCTAATACCTATAAAATGAAATTCTTCATACCTCAAAACATTTTTCTACTTCATCAGAATCCTTTCCGAAGTCGTTCTCATTTATCAGGCGCTCCTAAAATATACAATGAGTGTATTTGTCTAATTTTTATATGAGAGAAAATCAGATTTCTGATAATTAAGAATAGTTATTCAATCTACCTTTAATCGCATCCATTGTTCCAGTTCTTCACATCCACTTTTAAAACGGAAAAATATACAATTGTGCTGAAGACGTTGTCTCCTTTCCTAAAATGTAAATTTCATTTGTTAGAAATTAATGCAGCTTTGAAGTTCATCCGGCAACGAATTCCGTGATCAATTTTGGTTTAAAGATATGATCTTTAAAAACTGTTACTTTTAAAAACTGTTTTAATACTTCACATTCAATCACAACTTGTTTAAACTTGAAAAAAAAAATCTATATTACCTTCATATTATAAAATGGCTCTATATAGTTGATTTCTGAGATGATAGGAAAAAAATTAAAACAAAATCGTTTCATTTTTACAAAAAAGCTCTTAATTTCAAACTTTTGTCACTTTTTTCTTAGGAATTTTTTATAATAAGGGAAAGGTAAATAAATAAATTTACTTATATATTTCAAAAGTTATGCTAATATTAAAGGTTTTTTTTAAATGGATCTTGAATTTTTTACAAATATTTTTCAGCGTAAGTGTGAAAGTTGCGTAAATTTTACAGCAAATATAGATGGAACTTCAGTAATTTTCTTTTCTTTTTCTTTTTTTTTTGAGAAATTGTTATTTTTCAACCCTGGCGAATATGTATGTGTAACTACAAATATGAATTTATCATTAATTCTGTTTTCTTCAATAGTACGTGTTATAAAGCTTAAAATGATAAATAAAATCATCTAAGTGCTACATATCTCAGGTGTGTTAACATATCTAATTCTTTATACTTTTTAATCTCTTGACCTTTTTATGCAAATAAAAAAAGTTACAGGTTTGTTCACTGCATCTATGAAATTAAAGCTGTATATATCTTAAATAGAACAAATATCACCCCATTGAGATAATGAATTAATTATTTATCACCTTATTGATTCATGAAAACATTCAGCTCTAGACTTACCTCACATTTTCTTTGAAGTTCAGAAAAAGAATTCTCAATCTGTATTTGGAGATCATAAATTTGTGCCTTAGTAAGAGTTTGGCTTCTAGAGTCTTCTAATAAAAAAAAGGATTATATTATTATTATAGCGCGCGCGCGCTGCACAATTTAAATTTCAATTTTTTAGATTCTCACAAAAATGAGTTTGCTTTAAGTAAATGGTAAACAATGTACTAGATAGGAATACACATGGCAAGCCCATAGGGAGAGGCTGGGAACGGGCCGAGCGTATAAGGTCCCATGCCGTTAATCAAAATAATTTGATTTTTTTGTTTGTTTTAATCCAAATATGTGTGTGCATACGCTACATTTATATCTAAATACGCATTTGAATATTATCCGCAGTTAGCACACATTTCATAATTAAGAATTTAATCAACCACTACTCACAATAATAACTTAATTAAGAATGCCAGAAGTATTTCAAAAGCCACCAAGAACAATTATTTGTTACTTTAATGTATATACTTCTAAAATGTGTTGTGAATATACAGGAACAAAATTTATTTGTTTTGAAGCAGAAGAGACTCAGCTGAAAAGGGTTAATAGCTATAATTGAAAACACATTAAGAAAAGGAGGAATTACACTGGTGTTCAAAACTTAAGCAACAATATAAATTTTAAGCAGATAGCCATGAAATTGCAGAAAAGGGGGAGGGATATTGCGATCAGTACAATAAACAAGCAATTCAACAGTGGTACGTATGCAAATGTCAAGACCAAAACGTCATAGGTGACCGACGTGAGTGTACGCAAAACGCTTGCGGTCGGTGCGCGCAACTCAAGACTACAGTAAAAGGAAGAACGGAGGCAATTAAAGACATTTGCTGCAAATACAAGTGAGTTCTTTCGAGAAAACGGCAAGAAGAAATCACCTGAACGACTTCATACGTGGGAGAGTGATCAGAAATCTGGAGGAGGGACGTGGTTTGACCACTGTAGCTGAAGTTTTCAGAATCAACAAAAGTGTCATTTCGCGTGCTTAGAAACCCTTCCAAACTATAGGTACAGCTGTTAGAAAGGTTGGTAGTGACTGCCCTAGGAAAACAACTGCAGTGGATGACCAATATATCGTACTGCAGGTGAAAAGAGCCCCAAACCAGTCAGCAAGAGCCATTGCTCAGCAACTGTGTACAGCAACAGGGTGGCAAGTGTCTCGGTTTACTGTGGCCAGACGCCTTCATAAAGGTGACCTACTCACCCGCCATCCTGAATGCTGCATCCCTTTGAAAGTTGGCTATCGACGACACCATTTAGAGTGGTGTAAGAAGCATAAAAACTGGACATGTCACCAATAGAGTCGTGTCCTCTTAACGGATGAGAGTCATTTCAATGCCACAATCGATTCTCAATACCAGTTGATTTGGAGAGAGGTCGGGAACCAATTTCATCCAAGAACATCATGGAAAGAGGCCGTTACAGTGGACCTGGGGTCGTCGTCCAGGTAAGCATTATATTGAACTGGTGGACTTAGCTCCACGTTTCCGACCGTGGTTCTGTAACCGGAGATCGCTCTTTTAAGGAGGTGATCCTTTCCCATGTGCGTCTGTTCCAGGTGCTATTGAACAAGACTTCGTTTTTGTGGATGGCAATTCACGGCCACACTGGACTGCTGATGTTCAGCAGCTACTGGGAAGAGAAGATATCAATCGAATGGATTGACCAGCATTCTCCCTCGATTTAAATCTCGTAGAACATGAGAGGGATGATTTGGGGGGGGACGCCTTGCAGCCCTATTCCATCTTTCGGGCAACACCCAACAACTGAAACATATATTGATTGAGGAATAGGGACTCTTACCTCTAGAACTGTTGGACAATCCAGTGATGAATATGGAGAAACAGTGCCAAGCAACCATCGCAGTAAAGGCATATCCATACTAAGAAAGATCTGCTTGTTGTTCTTCCTCTTTGACAGATAATCATTTGTAGCGATACTATGAGTTCAATAAAGCCTTTATTTTTGTTTGATTCCATACTTATGCATTGTATAATTTTTGCGCAGTTATGCCATCGTCATTGCTTAAGTACAAAAAGCTGTCTATCATTTCTGAATTTCACGTCTCTCAGATGATTTCTCGAAGAGTTATGGCCAAACACACACATGTTGCTTAAGTTTTGCACACCAGTGTAGTTGCTGCTACATTAGCTCTTTTTTAAGATGATAAAAACCTACATTTTCCTCGGAAAGCTTATATATACATTTGTTGGGTAAGAAGAGAGAGATAGTTATATTAACACGAGCGCGTAGCACTAGAAAGCAACACGAGGGCAACAGTGACGACCTCGCAAATTTGAGCCTCGATCAAAGGATGACACCTGAGATACCCCCCCTCCCCGTCCAAACTAAGACACCACGCTAGCGGAAGGACTTTGAGCAACGACAGAGATTTAATGTGCATCAGTCACCTTTACACGGCATGCCTTCAGTGGCAGTAGAACTTGAACCCGCGAGCCTGGCCACGAGTTCGAGATCATAACCACTAACCTACCACGGCCAAATATACATTTCTTGGGGCTGTCAAAAAAATAAAACTCAATAAAAAGTTTCGTTATACAGTACAAAGCAGCATAGGAAAAAATACTTTTAAAATAAAGATCTTTTGTAGAAGGCATATGCCTGTATCTACATAAAATTGACGCCTTCATCGTGAATTGTTCGAAAACTTAATCAAAAAATGTTATTTCTAATAAGCTGCTTTCTCACAATTTGTACAAATAATGTTCCTTAACTTTTAGATATAAATAGGAATATAATATTAAAATAAAATATAAAATATTGTTAAACACGGAAATGAACTTTCCAGTATAGTATATGTAAATAAGCTTAAATAATACTCCAAATAAATTGGTAAACATTTCATTTACTATAGAGCTCTTAAAATTAAAATTATTGACTAATTTGAAAAAGATACATAACAAATTTACAATATAAAAATGCACATGAGTTAAAAAGGACGATAAAAATACAACGGTAAGAAAGCATGAAAAATTAATCAAGCATTAAAATTCCTTTAGCATGAATAGTATTATGATTTACCTTCAGAAATATTAAAATGTGTCTGCGATGACTTCATTGGAGATCCCAAAATCATTTTCTGGTCCAGGCTACTCAGCTAACAAATTTGAACACATAAAAAAAATTACTATTGTTATTAATTTTTTAACATTTAAAATGATTACAAGATACTTTTGTGATACCCCCGCTCCGGGGGTATTATCTCTTCATCTACGCGACCTAGATTTGTAGGAGGAAAGGATAGATCACCCAAATTCGCCATAATAAATCTAATTATATATAATTACTATCCAATATATTAATCCAAGCAACACAACACAAGTCTTACTATAAGGATTCAATCAGGAGTGATACAATGTTATTCTAAATTCTAAGAAAATAGCGCCTGAAATCCTAATCACTATATTTATGAGAAGTTATCCTAAGAATCTTTATCTACCATAGATTCCTTAACACACTAAAGTCCGTTCTATAATTACACTTCTATATTTAATATCTTACCATAGTTCACGACGATCAGCATCTCAGCTTTCTGTCTCCTTCTTCTATTCTATTCTTCTACTATTTTTCTACTATTCTTCTACCATTCTACCACTATTCTACTACTATTCTTCTTCACACTCAAATACTAAAGCTCCATTATATATCTATTAACTAATCTACATATCTCGGTTTCTTCTTGAGAGGATTGGATTGAAATAACTCAATTCTAGCCCCAAAGATTCCCCAAGAGGATTAGTGTGAAGCTGCGTAAAACCTCGTCACACTTTTAGCTTAACGCGTAAGTTATATGACCACTGTGTAATGGCAACATTATTGTAGATTTCCAATTCCACTTTCGCCTAAATGTAATATAAATTTGATATTTAGAACACTTATTAAGTAACAGTTATTCATTTTGTACTTGCTTAAGTATTTTCAAATCATCTCAGTAGTATAGGATGTTGCTCAAAGTTTGCTTTTAAACACATTTCGTTTTAGAACATTCAGTAAGCATTAAATTACTTCGAGATATTTTTTAAGCGTTACTTTGTCACATTTGTCTCAGTTTGTCTTGGAATGTTAAAAAGAGAGTTTATAAATTTAGCGTTTCTGTCTAATGTTATAAATGGTTTCAAGTCTTACCATTTTAGGAACAGAATACACATTTTAGCATTTTTTTAATCATAGATTCGGTTTTCAAATATATTTTTCAGAGATACTGGTAGCTTAGTAAAATATTTGCTTACTACCAATGGCGTAGCTAGGTATCTAAAGGCCCTGGTGCAGAAAAAAAATGAAGGCCCTTTTTTGGTTGAGTTGCATCAAGTAAAAATATAGGAATATTTTAAATATACAAAGCTATATATATATATATATATATACTTTAACATATCAGCTCTTTATCCTGCTCTGTAGAACATAGAGAAAAAAACAAAGCTACGTACTACCTACATATATGTGTATAAGTTTTATTATTAACACAGAAATACTTGGACCAAAAGTACTCGCAGAAGGCTGACTAAGAAATTTGTCGATTTTGGACAATTTTCGTTTACTATCTTCTCTTTTTTGGCGTAGTTTGCACTTAAACGCACAACTAGGTTTATTTTTTATTCATAATTTGAGTTATCTAAAACAATTCGTATGTACTCGAGTACTTACTGACGTTAAAAGGAAGGAGAAACGTAATGTGCAACGCTACAAAACCTCGTTAGGAAATCCTTAGTTATTTATTTACTCGGGTGGATCGAACTCATCCACCAGAGAGCTTAAACCTACAAAATGGTCCACCGAGATAAACAGGAAATGATACAAAAAATATGCATGCACAAGAAAAAGCAGCCCGACCAGAGGTCTTTGAAAATAGACCTCTGCAAAACAACAGAGGAGAACATCAGTCTATTGTAGATGCGAGTAGATTGTGAAATGTTGAAACAGAAAACTATCTTATTATGAATCACATTGCTTTTAAAAATAAAGGAATGGCTTCATGTGTAAGTTTTTTAGGGTGTATTAATAAATATGGAAAGATTTTTAATGGAATTTGAAGCTTATTTTCAAGTAACAGTTTATAGAAAAATGAAAAAATTGAAAATAATATTAACTTTTCAATAAGTTAAGTTCGCAACAGCGTACAAACAATGGAAAGAATTAAGGGGATCGAAAATGCTTTCAATTGAGTTCTCATGATTATAGTTGTGTTGCAATCTTTTGTATTTTAAATGTGGGAGAAATGATCGCAAATTCGGCTTGTTTGGTGGTCAGGGTCCGAGGGGCCCCCTGAATTTGAGGGCTCCGGTGTCACCCTGCTTACTACAGTTGTTTACTGCCATGTCTCACAAAGATTACCTTTTTTTTAGAAGCAGCACTGCAAATCCTATCAGCTTCTTGACGTAATCTTTGCACCTCACATGCATTTGTAGAAATTTCTGTTTGAACGGTAACATGTCGTCGAAGAAAAGCCTTAAAAGAAATATATATATATAAATATATAACACATTAAATCAATTGTTTCTATCACTAATGTCAGTTATTCATTTCTTTCCGTAATTTAAAGAATAAATAAACATATATAAGTCACTCAACATAACAATTAGTTTAACCTATGGAATATATTTTTTAAAAAAGGATAAAAATGTATGTGAATTGGTTCATTGTAAAAGTATGTCGAATGATAAGTGTACGTATATAAATTCCAAAATTCTTTAACATAGAAAACAATTGTTAATTTCAGTCTTTTTTAATCATTTGGGAATATTCTTATACTTAAATGATAATCATTAAACCTTTAAAATAATTTTTAGCCTCAAAAAACTTGTAAATTGCTTTTCTCAATGTATTAGGTTGTCAAGTATGAAATGGAGCAAAGTTCATGTTATTTATTTCAATTGCACATAACCTCATTTAGACGCCATATTTTGACATAATTTGTTTTCCGTGTGAAAGGTACATCTTTTCCTCTTTGCAATGCATATTTCAGTTTGAAAAAAAAATTAACAGATCATCTTAAAATCTCAGTTTTTATTGGAAATAAATCGAATTCAATTATGTGCATTTTTTGCTCCCTTTCATACTTGACAGTCTAATAATTCTGTAATATTTCATTTAAATTACTTCAACCCTTTTTCTACTAGGATAAAAAATAAGTTTACGCAATGATTTTGCTTTTTAATGTTTTGTTTTTGCTTTATATCTATAATAAAAACATTATTTTCTTCTTTGCTGTGAACTTTTAGTTTAACTATTGAATAAATCGTCATACCACTAACGCACAAATCTCATTAATTTTTATAATTAATTTTTCTTGATATTTCGAGCACTTAGGTAAAGAATCTTATTAAATTATTCTTACTTTCAATGGCTACGCATTTTTATAAATCTCCTTAAAATATAAACGTGCTCTTTTAAAATTCTTAAGAAATATTATTACGTGAAAAAAAATACATTAGAAAAATAATAATATGACACAATTTTCTTTGCAGACTAGGGCATATTAGTAACTGTATTGTTTTCGAAACTTGATCTCGTCTGAAGAGAGTATTGACCTTTTGCTACTAAAATTCTTTACGAAGTTGTATCTTATTCACCCATATTAAATAGTCCAGTTGAAGAATACACAGCATACTAATCACTTAGCACAAAACCTGTTTGCTGAATAATTGTGCACTCGAAACACATGAAATCCTTTTAAATGTTACGGAAAAGATGAATGTACCATTTTAAGCAAACATGGAAAATGTTTATCTTTTTTTTGGGTTTTTTACTGAGTTTTTATACAACTTTTAAATTATATTTCCAAAATTATA
The DNA here is from genome assembly GCA_019973955.1 of Trichonephila inaurata madagascariensis. NCBI lineage: Eukaryota > Metazoa > Arthropoda > Arachnida > Araneae > Nephilidae > Trichonephila > Trichonephila inaurata. The sequence goes on along the minus strand of BMAV01027448.1, from coordinate 387,478 downwards.
TCTGACAACATTGAAGTTTATTTTAGCAATTTGTGGCTCATAAAATGACTATCTTTCAACACTCTAAATGTTCCATTTAAATAATATTCATCATTTTCTTATTCGTTTTGCTTTTTTCCCAGTTAAATAATATTTTTAATCGCTCTAGTTACTTTACTCTTGAAATATATACACCATTAATCTTGTCTCTCATAAAATACAAATGGTTTTTTATGCAGCATGGAGAATTTAGTCGGATAATTAATGAAAAAACTTATTTGTATATATTATCACACCTATGTCACACTGTTACAATATACTGAAAACAGAAGCAATATATAAGAACAATTTTAAGTCAATTCCTACTTAGGTCAACAAAGAAAAATTTTATTTTAGGTACTTTTTATTTAATAGTTACAATTAATATAAAAATATGTATGTACATATAACAGAATCACAATATGAAGTGACAAAATAGAAAGCGATTTTCCTTTCTATATATGGTTGTTGGACTATTTTTTTTGTGTGTGTGTTTGTTACTATTTATTCATCAATTAAATTTAATTATTCTGATAAAATAGTATAGTGAAAAGGAAATCACATTCTCAGAAATTTGGCCATCCCAGGTGGGATTTGAACCCACCTGGTTGGATTAGAAATCCAACACGCTATCCATTGCTCTACAGGAATACAACGAACAATTTTCTTTTCTATATATGCTTTTGGATTAATATTTTTGTTTGTTACTATTTATTCATTTTTAATTTAATTAATAAATTAATATTTTAAAAAACTGTATTAGCATCAAGCGTCATCCACAACAAGTTTTAAAAAAATGTATTTGAACTTGAATGGATGAATAGAAAGTATTTAATTACCGATGGAAAATTTAAGCAATATATAAATGGGGGGGGGGGGAAGGGGGGAAATTGTAGGGGGAAGGAAAAATGGATTGACAAAATTTTAATTTTTTTTTTCAAAAATTTTCACTGTATTGGTCATTTTTTTAATGCATGCGAATTACAGTGAAGACACGTAATCATGCGTTTAATTACAGAGCTTTAATGAGAGACATAGTATAGATTCACTCTCTAACGCTTATATCCAGACTGACCAAACTAATTTCACTTGTAAGTATAATTGTAATGACTTTTTTTAATCAAAAATGCGTATCGTCATCAAAAGACCTATAAGAGATTTGTTCAACTATCACAGAGGATTAAATTTAATAACCCAGGGATGATTTGAAGTTAAAGTAATTAATAGTCATTCTATCGCTCGTTGATTTCATTATTCTTACTTCGCATGTCAATTCATCCGATCCACAGTCCAAACTGGATAGCAAATGAAGCTTTTCTGAAATCCACGAGTCACATTCTTCTGCATCAGCCAAATACTGAATAGGAAAAAAAAGAGTATGTATAGCAATAGTAAAAAGATAATATTATTAGTTCTTTTTTCGCTTTGCTTATATGTTAAAGATACATCTCAATATCATTTTTTGAAATCAAGATTTCGAGTACATCGAAAAATTAGTTACATTATAATCTAAATAATTAATAGGTATATTTATAAATAGAATTTGCGCTGCTCTTTCGTATTTTTGTTTGCCTGTTTATTACGATTTTATTCGGTTCTATTGAAATTTGTAATTTCAATAACTAAATATTTAAACAAAAGTTGTATAATATATTTTTAGAGTTTCATGTAATATACTATTATGTTGTGAAATAGAAATAACTAAATCAAAGTTTTTTCAATAGAATATGAATAGAGAAATTGGAGAATATCCATGAAATAGAAATATAATAATAATATATATATAATGTATTATATCATAGTTTGAAATAAACACACAAATTGGAGAATATAACTATTATAGGATTTTAAAATATGAATAAAGGTTTAAGGAAGAAAAGAATAAATAGGAGAGTATATGATTTGAGCTTTGAGGATCTCATATTATAGAATCGTTTAACTACGCTGCCTCCAAAAATTTAGCAGAAAGAAAGCCAAGCGATATCAAAGCCAAACTTATTAGAAAGATATCGCACAGAATACAAAGATGAAAAAATTGAGATTATAACTTATGTTAGAGGTTAGAAAGACGAGAAAATCATTACCAAGTGTTGCCCCTGCTGCTGGCGATAACCGCAGCCACAAAGGAAGAGAGGAAATGAATGAAAGGAGCTGTAGATGTTTTGTTGGAGTATGGAAGCTTATGTTGCCAAATCTAATCTGGTGTAGAAGTGTATGGTATACATAGTTGCTCTCCTGTTATACCAGACGTTTTCCAAAAGTGATAAATTGGGAAAATATTTAGGCTAAAACAGCAATGCAATCTGATGAGTGAAGATTTGAATGTTACGTGACACGTGTGGCCATGCATCACTCTATTTGAATGGTGTCACAGGCAAGTTCTAAAGGAAGAAGAAGACATTAAGCCCCAAAACCTCAAAGATATAACGTTGGCTGTTCATTGTACTGGCAATACGTACCAGGGAATGTGGGAGTAGCATCCAATACACCCAAAACTTTTATACCGGGTGCGTATGGAGATACATAAGGAAACATAAAAAAATTTTCGCCATATTATCTCCAGACTAAATCGAACCATCTTGTATTTGCAGGCAAAAGTGTTATACATCTGCAAAGACACTGTCGTATCCTTCAGTTGCCCATGTCCACGTTCAAGGCACCATAGCAGAAGCGAATGCCTGTGGTTTTGCGATAAAGATAATAGCAGCTATGGACACCTTATAAACATTCTACTGCCTAACAATTGATTCTTTAATCCCATCAAAACTTACCTGATATGCTTCAACAGCGAAAGCAATTTCGCGTTCTTTCTTTTGCCAAGAGTCTTCTAGGGAAGAGAAAGCCTTTCTAAGTCTTTGATCATTCAGGTCTTCCGACATCTCTTTTCGAATTTGCAAGTCAGATCCTAAGGACTTAAGTAAATAAAAAATAGCTTAAAATAAGACTAAAAAAAGAAGTCAATAGCTTTTGTTCATTCAAAAAAATAATTTCTGTCTAGCGTCATTTTAAAAAAATACCCCGTTTATTAAAATTTTAATAGAGCTCTTTTTCTGAAAATCCTCAATTATAGTTCAATTTTCGTTCAATAAGTAAATCATTTTACACTTCGATTCAAAATGCATTCAGTCCGAGAAAAAATAACCAGTTTTAAGCATCATACTAAATATAATCTGGAACAAAAAGAGCTATTCATTGCTTCAAAAATATGTTTTAGTTTTATTTTTAATCTGTATTTTGAGTTTTTTTTTTTTTTTTTTTATTGCAATGCGAATTGCCAAGTAAATGTCAATTTATTAAAATACTACCATGGAATATGTTCACAACTAAATACCTCAAAAGTGAAATTTATAATAATACACTAAAGATTAAGATATTTCTAATTACAGGATGATAATTCAATATTGATCTAACAGTATGTACAAATCATTTCTTTTCAAGAAACTGAAAGGAGTAAAAAGTATCGATTACTTTTTAAAATGTTTTTTCACGTATGGGCTTTGAAAATATGTAGTTTATGTGTGTGTGTGAAAACTGTTTGTTATTTATTGGGATGTTTTACAAAAATAGCTACTTTTTTAATATATGATTCAGTTAAGAGCTCAAATGTTACAGAGTTTGTTTTTTTGCATTTTGTACAGACATGCATTGTTTGAGTTAAAACAAAATTTTCTATACTCAGAATGAATGCGAATTTTTTTTCTGTTTGTCTTAAGGGAATATTATTTACCCAATTGTTTTCTTTTAAAAAAAATGTGATGTATCGAAAATTGAACGTATAGTTTAAGAAAAATTGCATGAAATTTCTTTTTTGCATTCTAATAGCTGCCTATTATTCTATCTACATACTTTTCTCTCTACACACACAAAACTCATTCATTCTTCCGAATGGAATGAATTTGCGAGTTTTTTCATTTTAAACAGAAACAATTGATAGCACATTCTAGTATCTTGAATATTGAGGTAAACTCGAGGGAGCATACTTTGTGCTTCTTTTGAAGGTATAGAGCTCCAGATAAATCTTTACAATTGGTATCTGAATCACAGTACAGTTTCTTTTCTTGGATCCATGCCATCATTTCTTCAACGTTTTCTAACAACTGTTTACGTTTCAGAAACTCTTCAAGGGCTTCTCGGCGAACAGAGGATGCGTCAACTAAGCTGAAATGCGCAAAGACGGGTTATTTCTTCTAAAAAGAAGAGTCTACTATAAAACTATAAGTATGAAAATTACTAAAAAAATGCATCATTGTCACTTTTCTTCAGTTTTTTCCTCAAAACTTTTGCTGGTTACTCAGCTTTACATAATGTTAAAAAAATGAAATAAAAATAATAAGTTAAAAAATTACAACTCAAAAAAGGCGAGCAACAGGTCGTTTAATAACAATAGTTAGAATCATATTTGATTGATTGTTCAAATTAAAATTAAGTGAATAAAATAATATAAAAACTTACTCGAATAATAAAAAATGTGATGATTAAGTTTTATGAAGCTAAATCATCAAAGGTAAAAATTTACCCAGTTTAACTTCAAATATTCGAAACACATAACAAGTAATGTCAGAATGAAGTCTTAATTTTTTTAGTACCTCAAAACAAAAGAATTTAAGCATTTTATTTGTTAGTATATTTAAGAAAGTAGTCAAATAAATAATTCATTTCATAATGATTGTGTGCTAATAAGTCTTTAGGTACATTGCATTTTAGCTGATTCTGTTTCAATTAAAGTAAGTTTTAATATTTTCCAATCTCTAAGTAAAATAGCACTTTTGAATAATATAGAAAGTTTTACTAGACAAATATTATTTTTGCCTTAATTTTTAAAAAGTATAGATGATAGATTAAAATTAAAACAGCAAGAGTGAAGTACATAGACATATGTTAATCAAAAGAACAAAATAATAATAATAATAATAATTTCAAGACAAATTTCTAAATTTAATGAGAAATTTTACATTTATTGTCATTTTCGGGAAGCTTTTTCATATTTCTTTCAAGCATATCTTAGTGGAAAAAATTTGTAATTTTCCAGAAATCTGCGTAATTTATATTAAAAAAATAAAAATAACGGTAAGTACTTTACGACAAAATTTAACGTTATTCAATTATTATTTTTTAAATTTAACTTAACTGCAATAGGCTTACAAAATTAAAGAATGCTTAAAAGTTTATTTTAAGTCAAATTTATTACCTTATATGAATGAGTTAAAATATTGTAATTATCTGATCAATGCTTTTGGTTGACACTTTTATTGCTGAGAATTTCTGTCAAAAAATCATTTTTATTTAAAAATGGAGTAATACCCTAATCACTAGAGATGTAACTATGTAAGATAATCTTACGTTTGATGTGCTTGGCACAATTTGGATAACTGGTTTTGCAAAACAGCCGTATCTTTTGTTTCGCTTTGACTTTCAATTTTAGCTTCCAGACGTCTAATAGCTTCTCCCCACGAGGTGACTTGAACCTCTTTCACAGCTTGATTCTGAAGACCAGTTTCAATATCTAAAGGCTCACTTTCATCTTTAAATTCTTCCTAAACATTCAATATAAAAGTTTATAAAGAGGACATTTTTTTTTTCGTTTAATGATAATTCACAAAGTAAGATCACATTTAATGTCTAATTATTAACCTGCATTTGAATAATTTCTTCTAAAATGGAATCCATCTCTTCCAGTATATTCATAATTTGTCGCAAATGAGAAAATTTCTCATCGAAAGCTTCAAGAAGACGAAGAATGTAATCCCAATTAAGTACCATTTCATTTTTCCTACAAAAGTAAAACAAATAATTATTTTAAACATATATAGCTTTTTACGTGTTGCAAATGCTTAAATTATTTGTTTATCGCTCTGGTTGAGAGAAAATATTACAATTACAAAAAGAAAATTTATGTTCAGATATATTAGGAAAATTTAACACCTAATAATTTTACCTGCTTTCTTTTGATTTGAAAAAAAAAATGAATTCGAACAGTTCTTACATCCAGCATTCTTGACACTTCATTGTTTATTCTAGATTCAATAAAGTGAAGTAAATTCGCTATTTAAGAACAAATATTACAAACAAACCTCATATTTTTACATTCTTTATGAGTACAAATAAGTTAATTAGGAGTACAAATAAGTTTCCACCGTTTTTATCAAAAATTGGGTGCTCATTACGAAAAAATAACATGCTTCATAATGCTTTATTCAAAGTACTTTTCGTCGCTAAACAGTACTTTTTCACTTCTTTCTGGTGTCGTACGGATACCGTGTTGTAAGAACGCTTCCTCTTTCGAGGCTATCCATGAAAGAACACATTTTTTTAGCATCTTCATATGATGTAAAATGCTGCTGATCAAGGCCATGGGCCATTGATCGGAAAAAGGGATAATTGGAAGGAGCAATGTCTGGTGAATATGGTGGATGAGGTAGGACTTTCCAATTGAGTGTTTCTAAGTAGATTTTGACCGGTGGACGAGAGTTATCATGTAGAACAGTGATTCTCAATCACTGTGTCGTTGCACTTTTGTGTGCAGACAAATTTTTTTAAAATTATTATTATACTTTGAGAACAAAGTAAAATCCTTAACCGAATCATTCGGCTGTTTTATAGAAATAAGCTAAGGGTATTCGTGGTATATTTAACTTCTCCTTTCATGGATGGATGGATATAAAAAAATTTGATTGGGTTCGTAATTTATTTGTGATACTTATACATCTGTATATCAATTAACTTTGAATGAAGTGGAAAAACTAATTTCACTCTTTAAAAATCGAGGTTTAATTTCAAAACATTCTGAAGAGTCAATTAATTTATTTTGGATTAGAATTAGAGGCAATTATCTTATAATAGCAACAAAAAAAACCCTTTAAAATGTTGTTACAATTTTCTACATCTTATTTGAGTAAATTCGAATTTTCGTCATTAACAAATATAAAAATGAGAAGAAAAAAAAGATCTCGCCTTTTAAATGCAGATGACGAAATGAGTGTAGCATTATCATTTTTACGACTATATATAAACGAAATTATCAAAAATCATCAATCTCAAATTTCCTATTAAAAGTATTCTTATAACCAATTTGTAATTAGTTACTCAATAAGCATTTTGTCTTTGCCGTACATATCTTACGTAACATTGAAAATTATTATGATGAACTATTTTATATAAACATGGTGTATTATAGATAAGTAAAATTCTTTTTAAGTTATTTTATTGTTAATGTGCCATCAAATTTTGAAATTGTTAAAAGTGTACCACAAAAAAAAAAAAGACTGAGAATTACTGATGCAGAAGAATAATTTTGTCGTGTTAAGAGTAGTAGTGAGAACGCGTTTTTCCTTGAGTGCTCGACTTAATCTCATTACTTGTGTTCGATATAGAAATCAACAATAATATTTTTATAAGGTTTGTGCATGGTTCACATGTGCAAAAACAGTATTCAACGTTTCTCCGCTTCCGTTTCATGGGGAACCCAATTTCCTTGATTCTGAATCATTACCAGCGATTTTAAATGACGTGAAATCGCTTGTTGAGTCGTTTCTAATGTAAGTTCTTGCGGGTTTTTTTTTTTTTTTTTCGTTCGAATCTTCCTCCAATAATCTTCCTCTATGTTCTTTGCCTTCGGCATCAAACTCGCTGCTCTTAAACTTTTGATACCACTCCCAACACTCACTAAAATTATAGCCTCACCATATACTTTTACAAGCATTAACTCTAGTTAGGCTGAGGAATATAAATAAATTCAGTGAAAATTTATTTTGAACTGGTTGTTTTAAATTTAACTGTTTACCTTCTCTGAATTTTAAGAACGTGATTGATACGAGAGAGTGAACAGAAATTCTCAAAGCTTCTGAAATGACATGATTTTTTTTCAATGTTCTCGTCTCAAAAAATTTCTTTCGGATATTCTCTAAGCAATCAAATACTTATATTTCAATCAAAAAATTATTTAAAACTAAGGCAATTTTTATACTCCAAGAAAGAATGACTGGAGAATTATACAAATTTTTGGGCCTCACCGAGTAATGCAAATTATGTGAAATGCACAGCTCTACGACACACGCTGAGTAAAATGTTAGGAAAGGAACCGATACTACAAGGGTTTTTTTCCCTTTTCTCAGAGGACACGTATAGTATCAGAGATTGCTAAGCCGCTACCAATTGAAGCAGTTTCAACAGCTTGACGATTTTACTGGAGGCATAGTAATTGGAATGAAAATGGCAGATTGGCTCATACATCATATCTCAGCTGATCCGCGGCCGTATTTGTGGAACGTTCCACCGCGTGACAACGCTGCACAATGCTTGGGGCGTTATCGCGTTCGATAGCATGTCACATCTAGTTTGTAGTTAGACTACAGTGGAGGCCTCAACGATATGTGGATAATGTACCCAAGCTGGTGACATTTGCTGAGGCATACATTGCTCAACAAAATTACGCTGGACCGCATACAGTGCGCATTAATCGACGTGGTCTGTAAAATGTACAGATGCTTCTAAGGCCACCATTTTCCCCTTATTTCTCCCCTATAGAACACACCTGGGACATTATTGATCACCGTTTGTATGTCTTATCGCCATTGTGTTCGGAAGACAAAGTTTGGTCAATCGTTGACTGGTTATGGAGAGCCATCTCTCAAGACGTTATCCGTATTCTCATTTATTCTGCAGTCAGACGGGATGTTTCATGTATTGCTGTTCTACTAGCTATTGAGCTGACGTTGTTTTAACTCTGTGTTACGAATATCATTTAAAAATCAAAATCACTTATTATTTGTAGTTGCCTCTCGTTTTGAAGAGTTTTTTTCACTTTGGGGGCACTTCTTGTCATGCAGTGTATGAAGTGAACGGTATTTGGAAAAAAATTAAATTTAGACTTGCTTTTGAATGTTTTTGTACCTACCATCTGATAATCTCATCTTTTTTTCTATAATTGGCATCAACAAGAGTATCAGCTACTTTAAAGAGATCTTTCACAAAGGCTTCCTGAAATAACAAATACATCATTACTGTAATATAAGATAGCAAAAGATTATAATTCTAATAAAATACATGTGGAAAAATCTAAATTATATTTCACAAAATAACTTAAAACTTGCTCAGAAAGCATATTTACTCTTGCAACTATCCCTGTTCGGATTGCTTCATGCTTTTTGAAGGTTGCATCTGCCTGCCTTATGTTAGTTCCGTAGTTGGGATCTGTTAAAATCTTTAGCATTTCTGTCAGATAGTTTTCTCTTACAGATTTCTGGAAATAATTTTAAAAATATTCAACTTTTAATATTTACAAAAAGTTAACAGACATTCATATCAACTGATATTTTACCCTTCTTTAAACTTAAAAAATATATCAATCTTCGGTGGTATCCAGATAAACGATTAAACGCGCGCGCGACTCAAGTGTTTTTAAAAGTTTAGCATTATCAAGTACGAATCAACTATATGATCGAAATTCTCTTATTCATATAAAATGTTACAAGTTACCTCGTTATTTCTTAAGTAAGCTCACATCTTAAGAATTTTTACTTAATTCTCGTTACGTATGTTTAGAGAAGGTACAAAGAACATCCTATTTTTCTTTATCTGTTCCTTTAAAAGAGTGAGAAGTTCCGATCCCGTACTCTATTAGAAATCTTAGTTGTCTCAAATCGTTTTCCCTCCCTACTTAGAGCAGAAGACTCAGCAGATGAGTCTTTGGTTCCTTTCAAGTTCCAAACTGATTCCTCTCGTACTGTCTATATTCACATATACATTTATTCTTCATCTTTTTTTAAAATACAGTGTGCGACGGCTCCTTTTCGTGCCCTTTTACTAATCCTCGTGGGGAAATACATCTTTAACTGTTGTTTGAGTTTAAAACCGCCTTCCATAGAGAAAGCTTGATTTTATGATAACTTGAGGGCTATTTAAACCTTTACAAAGTGAGTGTACGCTCTCTTATAACTCATTTTCTGTGCACAAAACATTTTCCTGTAATACTATCAGTGTTTCGTTTTCAATACATGCATATTTGTGAATTTTCGTCCATTTCGCGTAACTCCTTGGTGCGTCTCTTTTCATGTTACAATATGTAGTACATATGCGAGTGTTTGTGGGTGTTATACAAATTCATTTGTTTTTCTCCATTTGTTATATTTGTTTCGAAAGAATATTTATGATATATAAAAAAAAAGAATTTGATAAATTTAATGAGGATTTGAAATACTCTGTCTATATACATTTCTTAAGGAATATTTTTTTTAAAAAAAACAATCGCAACCTCAGAAAATAATAGATATAATAATTTTTGACCCGAAATACATACCTTAGACTCAAGTTTGTATGCTAAATTTTCTAATCTTTCTTGTTCTATCAACTGGTTTCTAACTTGAGTTTCATGTTCGTGTTCAGATCGCTCCAAATTCCCCCAGGCCTTTTCTATTTCGGCTGGAGAAGTTTCATCTGGAGGAATCCAACCAGCTTGACCAAACCGTTTCATTTGAATAGCAAAGAGTAAGGCTTCGATTTCATTTTTTTGATCATTTCTGCAAGGTAATAACATATATAAAGGTGCATAAAAGCAAAATGGAATAGCTTTTAAATGATATTATATTAAAAGTTGGCTAAGGAATAATCTCATTACTCATTTTGAATGAAGAAACTCATTTAAATTAACTAAAAATAGTATCAAATTAGCAGTAAATGTTGTAACTCGAAATAAATTCAACGTATTAATATATAATAAAATAAATAATCAGTTAAATTCAAAGTATAAATTCTTAAATATTCAAATTACTTATTATTGTACTTTCCTTAACTATGTCGCGTGTTTATGTGTTTATGTTTATTGAGGCTCAAAACGATTAGTGGATACTGTGATTTCTTTATGAAATAACGATACAAATAAGTATGTCTTTATAGAAAATATGAAATAGGTTAAAAGAGAAAAATAATATTTTCCGGGGATATGCAAATTATTCTGTAAACTAAAAAAACTGAAACTCTTTATACGTCTAAGTAATTTAGACAAGGAATAAAAAATGAAACAATTTCTTATGTAGTAAAAGATAAGAAAACTCTGACTCATTTTTAATGAATGAAACCCATAATGAATTTGATTTCTAATAGCATGACTTAGTCGAATTGTAACCTAAAAGGTCATCGAGCTGTTGGTTAAATGCAATCAGTGGTGTCCTTTCCAGACTATAAAATTGGTGTTTGGAAATTGATAAATTCAGCTGTGAAGATCAAAACAAACACCATGAATATGCAGCTTCTCAAAATGAAAAATGGTCAGTATTTTTCTAGGTTTTAAAGAAAATCACAAAATAAACCTCATTTCACAGCACTTTTCAGGGGAATTTGCATTCAGATTGTTCAAAACCGACTCCGTCATACTAGACTGGCTTGTAGATCTATGGTTTGTATTTTGTTTATAGCGGGTCATCATGCTAAAGTAAACTCAAAAACATATTATTTAGAGAAAAGATAAATGTGGAACGAGTTTCTCTTAATGGGCAAGTCTAGTTTCATTGTACATCCTGAGAATAGGAGGTTTTTAATCTGGAGAGAACGTGCGACTCAGATTAATTATGTTTTTGGACGGAATTATTTAATTTATAGGTGGAGTAACTGCGAATACTATCAACAGACACAACGCTCTGTCAAAAATCGGTCACTGACGACTCCACAATAAGAAATCATCAGACCTATATATATGTATGAACACTTTAAAATGAGGATATATTCCTTCTCATGGGCAATAATGACAAATAACAGTGTATTAGGCTAGCGGTTATTTTTCCTTCCGAATGCATTACCCAGCATATTCCCATGACATGGATCGAGTCATACATATTTGTTTCATTCTAGGAACTTATAAGGCTAATTGCCTCCCATACTCAGAAACAATTTAACAGCCAAAAGGCTCTCTTCTGTTGTAAAGGGAGAAAAGTCCTCAATCTTGCATAGATACTTCATTGATTCGATGTCTCATAGATATTTTACGATCATAGTCGCAAATATTGAAAATACCTTTTATTCGAGAA
>BMAV01027448.1:298749-361304 GCA_019973955.1 Trichonephila inaurata madagascariensis | reverse complement strand
ATATATATATGTAATGAGAAAACTTTAGAAGTACATACTAGGTCGTGTCGAGTGGTTGATTTAAACAATGGCGAACCAAAGGTAGGGCGTGGCCGATGGCGAGTGAATGACTGTATATTTGATACATTTTCCATGTTGGATGATGTTATGTATTTAGTACTATTGATAAGGCCGTTTGGAACATTAATCCAGTTCATTGCATCTTGAAACAGATAACTATAAAGATAGACGGCACAACAAAGACAAAGACAAACACAGAACGCGCGACAGCCTGCTGAATTGCATGATGAAGGCAAGCAGACAATAGAGAGCGATTACACAAGATTTTTGTTTTTATACCAGCAGTGCAAGCGCGTGACTATTACGTAATAGTAGTTCTGATTGGATAGAATGGGCGGAACAGGGATTTCGGTTTAGCCGATTACGATTAAGATTACAATGTTATTTTTAGACCAAAGAATTAAAAGTTATTTTAAATATTAGTACAAAGAGTTAACAAAAAGGATACTAGAGGGAATTATTATATATATATATATATATATATATATATATAAAGTTTTCATTTTAAAATTAAAAATCAATATTTTTATATTAGTTAAAATACAATTAGTTACTTATACAATGTAATGACCTTATCTGTAATTTCATCAAATATCTATAGGAGCCCATATTAAAAATGAAATTTCATTTCTGATAGTGGATTCCTCAAATTTTTAGAAATTGTAGGTATAATATACTTATAAATAAATTATGGTTAAAAAAAACTAAAAAACACGCTTTTATGGTTAATCGAACTAAAAAGTAAAAAAAAATAATTCTTAATATAATAAAAATGATTAACGAGAAAATTAATGCCATTGGGGTAAAAGCGTAGGGTGCGCTATATCAAATGTTATAATTTTTTACAAGTTCTTTTCTGAAATGCTGAGTTTGTGAAAAAATGTAGTACAAAGCACCCCACGCTTTTGCCACAATGACATTAATTTTCTCGTTAATCATTTTATTCTTATATCAAGAATTTTTTTTTTAATTTTTAGTTCAATTAACCATAAAAGAGTGCTTTTTAGTAATTTGAAACTATAATTTATATTTTTAATTTTTTGGTTCGATCAACAATAAAAACACGTAGAGTTTATCTGTTAGAACACAGTTTTTTTTTTTTTTTTAACATTAACGAGTCTTCTTTTTTTTATTTAAATTTTAAGGAAAAATGCACAAATGTTTATATAATGGTAAGAAATTGCTGACGCACGTTTGCGCTTTTAGGGTTGCAACTTAATCTTTTAGTTGCTAAATCTTGAAATGGGATCTGGAATTAGTCGGCAAATCTGGAACTGGTATATGGAATTAGTCTCCAAATCTGGAAATCGTTATTCCTGATTATCCTAATCAGAACAAAGGAAGAAAATTATGAAATTATTGTATTGTCATCTGTCATTGACAAGTGTGCAAGATTTCGTATTAATCTAACCTTTTAAAGTGGGTACAAATGGAATTCAAAGATTCCGTTACATACTAGTGAAGCTTATAAAAGCTTGTTTCAAAAAGCTTATTCTCAGCGAAACTATTAATTGATGTTCGTTGAGCTCTTAATTATTTTCTGTATTTTTCCCTAATATCAAAAAATGTTTTTTAATAAACTTAAAACTGGACATATAATTATATTTCTGTACCTTTCAATAGATTTTAGTAAGCTAGAAAAATTATTCAAAAAGATGGGAACCTTTTTGAATACTTTTCTTAGCTTACTGAGAAAAGCTATTTGAAAATGATATATTCAACATTTTATTCAATAAATATTGAATGAAATTTCTATTGAAAATTCAGCTTAATACCCAGAAACAATTTATTATCAATAATTTTATCCTCATAATATTTTTATAATTTTTTAATCTTTTTTTAAAACTTGCTTAAACTCTGATGTACAAATTTTCATTGTTTATTGCTTCAAAGTATAGAATGCTGTTAGTATGGAATATATTTAACCAATTAGAAATCTCATCCCTTATTTCAAAATGAGAGAATTCTAGTTTATCTTTCTTTTAAAAAAACTGAAACATCACGGGCAACTAAAAGGGTAGAATTCTTAAAATAGAAATAAGAAGAAAAAAAAGAAATATTGTTTTCTTTAATATTGAAACTAAAGTCAAATTTCGAATAAATACAAAAGCCTCAATAGTTCCTATTTTTTTGCAAACCTTTTTTTCCTCTTCAGTATCTTTACTATAACACAGCTTATTATTTATTGTTGCTAATTCAGGAATGTTCTAAATAAAATGGCAATGACAATAAATGAAAATATATTTCAACCGATAAGAAACTGAGCTTTATTTCAAACTAAATATTGATAATTATAGTTTTCGAATAAAAATAGACTAAAAAAACTGAGATATAAGCAAATGAAAAACAATTTTTTTAAAAAATATCATTTTTTGTATTAACGTTTTAAGTATTTTTATAGCTGCTTTACGGTTGAATATGCTTTTGGGCTTTCTTTAGTATCCTTACAAAGAACTGTTTTTGATTAATGGCATATTATTTACATTTCATCCAAAAAGTTTCATTTTCATTGATTTAAATAGATAATAAAGGAAACTCAGCATTTGTATTCGTATACTGCTAATGCCCGTTAAATCCGTCGAGGCTCAAGGTCCTCATGATAAAGTGGCGTCGAAGTTAGAAGAGTAGGGTTGTGCCAAAACTAGGGTCATCCTCGTAACTTGACAGTGGTTCAAAATTAAAAGGCCCTTCACTAATAGAAATTTATAGTTTGAAAGGCAATATTAAAAAACAATCAATCAATCAACATCTATACGTTTGTGCTATTTAACTGACTTACCCATTGGTTTTTGTCTGGCACCATAATAGTAAAGAATCTTTAGCAATTTTCTGTACTGGTAAATGAGGTTGATCTTGTGGTGCCTGAGAAACTAGAGGCTGTTCTTGATAAGAATTCTGGAAAATAATGAATTATTTCCAATACATATATTTTTTAAATTAAAAGTTTTAGGATAGCAATATAAAAATTTTAAATTATTTCTTTCTCATTTCGATTAAGAACTTTGATATGTTTTTATCAAATAAAAAATAATAAATTTAGACAATATTTTACCTAGTACAATGTCAAGAAAATAAAGCCAAAATTAATTTTGGATAATTTAACAGGAAAATGTACTGCGTATCGTCTAAAAATCTTTTTTACACAATTCGTTTTATAGCTTATTAAGAAAAAATAAACTAAAATTTCTCTATTTAACATAAATGTGAGTGCATGAGTGAGTGCGTGTATTTAGAAATTTTAAGCACAAAATAAAATATAGTTGCATTGGCAAGATGATATATAATATATTGATTGCTCAAGATGCATCTTACATCAGCACTTAATACCGTTATTGATTATATCAAACAAGTTTTAGTAATGACGGTTTGATTCCTTTTGGAGCGCTGATATTTTATAAAATGTGAATTCAACGTCTTATTCAATAAATTGGATAATGCTTAATCAAATATGTACTTACAAATATGTCCAGCATTATAAGACTGTATTAAAAAACATTTAATTTCGAAACGATTCTGAAGTGTTTTTGTTATGTATGAAGTTCTGCTGGTAGATGTGTTCACATGAACAAATATTTCTCTCAAATACGAATGGAAAACTTTTTTAAGCCGAATTCTCTGTCGATACAAGAGAACACGAAGTATAAAACAAAATTCAAATTAAATCACAGAAAATAAATTAAATTTGTTAAAAAGAAAGAAAGAAAGAATGTTATCAATACATTTACTGTGGGACATGAAAAATGCAACGCATAGAAGGATTGGACAGAAAATGTACAAATTTTAGTGTAGACGCACCTCATCAAGTAATGCAAATTATGTGAAATATGTAGCTATCTGGTACATATTGAGTAAGACACAAGGGAAGGAACTTGCACTAGAGGCAACATCTGTGACACTATTTCTGGCAAAAAAAAAATTCTTATAGAATGCTTTTCCTTGTCTCACAGAACACGTTCAATTACAGAGAATAACAGACCACCGCCCATGGAAGCAGTTCCAGAAGACATATGATTTTAAGAGGGGCATGGTGATTGGACTGAGAAAATCAGGAAGGCTTATGTATCACATCTCAGCTGAGACCCACCTAGACGCTTCTACGGTGCACTTACTGTGGTAAAGATGTTTGGAACAAGTAGATGTGGGAAGTTTGAGGGGCGCCGACGCGGCAAAAGCGACGTCAGCTCGTGTGGATTGATCATCCCCCATAAGCGTAGCGGCCCCTCTACACACTTCTCCCATCCTTTTATAGCTAAATTATGACACCTCTCATGCTCCCAACTCGACCAGAACCATCACCCATTGATTGATAGTTGGTGACCTTCACTTACGGCGTCCGTTAAGAAGAGTGTCATTGACCCCACAGCACAGACGACTGAACTTCTATGTTACCAAGCTAGAGCGTCGTGGTCGACGGAATGGCACAGAATGCGAGTCTCAGATGAGGAAGTCACGCTTATGTTTGTCCAATTATAGTTGCCATGTACGAGTGTAATGCCCACGTAGTGACAGGTCCAATCTTGCCACATCTGTGAAACGCGGCATCATGTTTGGGGCGCAATCACAGACGAGTTGCTATTTCTCATTGTTTGATGAATTTCTTCACTCTCTGACCATTCCTTCTTGGTGTCGCATTTTCAGTGTCATGTGGTGCACATTCATAAGGTAGACATTTTGAAGAAAACATAAACCAATTTAACACAGCAAGGCCCGCCATGTAGAAAAGCTTATGCATGTTAAATATGCCGTGGTTCCGAATCCTAATGTTGGTGTGGAAGTTTTGGGTATAGTGAAGTAAGAGACGTATTAGATCAAGTGTCATCCTTGTCATTTTAATGTGGCTCAGGACTACGAGACCCATCTCATAGACCACGAGTTGTCAATGCAGTAAACAATAATTTTATCTTGTTTAGGAAATATTTTATTTTGCTGAAGTATTTTATAAATATACGTACGTCAATTTCTTGGATCAATTTATATTGCTCAAAGCACTGTCTATAAATATTTCTGATCACTGAAACTAATTAACTTTAACGAAGAAAATTATGTATTAGATAATGTTTCTTCATTGCTTAGTAAGAAAAGAAAACTTTTCCTTCATTTTAAACTTTCAGTTTCCTAAAAATTAAGATGTTGTTACAACATAATGAGGAAAAAGAACTCTTACTACTGTTTTGTTACTTTAGTAAAAGAATAATTAACTTTTAGTATATGTTGCGTCTCGTGCCACGGATTCTAGGCAATTTCTATGAAAGGGAATTTTAAGCACATCTTCCCTATCAGATGGGAAATCGAAGCAGAGAGTTAAGGATGAGGTAATGAAATACACTTCGTTTGGGGCAGTGGCAATGATAATTTTTTATCTGATTAATTTGTATTGAATAAATTGCTATATGTAATTGTATCACTTGATGTAGGACTGGTGTTGTTCTATACGTATGTTACGTAATGTTTTGTTATGAGAATAAAAATAATGAAAAGGCAAAATTTACAAATATGTGATCTTTGAGAAAATTAGAATTCGTACATTATTATTGGCTGCACATCTTTTAGAGAAGTTAGTGGTTGAAATTCCAGCCTGAGTAAAAACAAATGAAGATGTACACTGACAAACTACGGTATAGTTAGAAGATTAATGTTTTTCTTTCATGGTTTATGAACAATATTTTCAATGTATCGTATTATTTCAATGTTTTTCTCCTAACGCAACGATTACATATCGCGGTTAAGTGACTGTACATAATATTAATACATAGGACTTGATTTTTCTGGTGAACGCGCTAAACACCTTTCGGAACCTCTCAGATCCTGAATTCAATATACGATTAAAAATAGTTCTAAAACAATCTTTAATAAAATGCAGCAATAATTTAAAGTGGGTAATTGTTAATACGAAAAACACATTTTTTTTTTTTTTTTTTGGATTTGTATTGCATCTGGTATATCAATAACTATACGGCTTTTAAAATTAAGTATTCTAGCACTTATATTTTTGAAAATCAACCCCTGGTAATACATAATTATAAATTAATTTGGTTAATGATGAAAAATCATAACTTCATCTTATTTCTATAGTTTATAATAAAAATGAAAAGAAGAGAAAAATCACTTACATTTACATTTTGCTGATGCTGCCAAATTTCGCACCGTAAGATAATTGTCCATAAAAGACCAAGAATTAAATGAGGTTTACCATCCACGATGTCTTCAGAAGAAATATTTTCTAGACGCATCTAACAAAAAAGATATTTAACAAGAAATTTCTCAAAATGTAGTTTTAATACGAATTATCACATAATCGTTTTAACACGTCTCTTACATAGCTACAATCACAATTAAAGGAACTGAAACGATATTTGAGAAATACAGTTCTTATGTAAAAGAAATTAATGAAATTTTTCCGAACCGATCTCATTAATACATATTACGATTGATGCAAACTTATGTAATTAATAAGAAACACTGTCTATATAGAATAGGAATCTCGCGGCAATCCTGTAGCTGTATTATGCCAACCCAATCTACCAATACGATTCAGGATGGAAAGGTAGGAAATGGTAGGAAATATTTGAAACAATTCGATTCCTGTGCAATACCTGAAGAGATAGGGAATTGAAGTCAGAAATATGAATTTAGAGTTTAATTATATATTATTTATGCTTCTTTTAAACATCATAAAAATAAAAATAAATAAAGCATAAAAATAAACATAAAATATATTGGTATTTCTTCAACATAAATAAAATAATAAAAATGTACGTGTATTATGTTTATTAAAAAAGAAATAAACAACAGAAAATATAAGTATTCCTTCAATATACACTCTATAACAAAAACAAAAAAAAAAACGACGCACCAAGAACGAGTCGTCCGATAGAGACAAAAATCGGTGGGTAGAAAGATTACGTATGGAATAAAAAATTATTAAAATTTCAGAAAAATTGAATGATTTTTTTCAGAGTTACATAGTTATAAAGTAATGAGCTCAATAAGGAGTTGACCCACCTCTAGCCTGGATACAAGCTACCACACGACGTGACATAGAGTGATAAAGCACTCTGATGGTCTCCTGCGGTATTTCTTGCCAAATTTTCTCCAATTCTCGGGCAAGGTTATCAACATTCCCTGGTAGATGCAGTGGCCTTCCCATCATATCCTAGACATGCTCAATTTGAGAGTGATCTGGCGATCTGGATGGCCACGGAAGTATTTGATAAGCAGTAAGACAGTTCATAGTAAGACGTATGATATGTGGTTTGGCATTATCTTGCTGAAAAATAAGGCCAGAGTACTGCAAAAGGAGCGTAAGCAAAACAGTTCTCAGAAGGCCGTCGACGTACCGATGTGCTGTAAGTGTGCCTCTAATCACGAGCAAAGGGGTCCCGCTTCTACAGAAATGGCACCCCATACCATAATTCCTTGTTGAGGGCCTGTGTGGCGTGCAATAGTGAAAGCAGGATCGGCACGCTGCTCTGGGCGTCTCCAGACAAGTCTTCGATGATCGTCAGGACACAGATGGAAGCGGGATTCGTCGCTAAGCACTATACGTCTGCAGTTAGCATTCCAACCTGATCGAGCCAAGCACCTCTGTAATCCAGCTCGACAGTATGTAGGCGTGATTGGCACTTAACGTAGTGGTCGGTATGAGCGTAAATTTCGTTCTATCAGCTGTCTGTGAATGCTCATGGTGGACACTCGGGTCGTACGTCTGTTGGTTGATAACGATGAATCAAGCGCTGTGACAGCTGATCTGACAATCAATCTGTCCTCCTGATCTGCTGTGGCTCTAGGTCGACCTCTACCATCATGACTCTGAAATCTGCCCCCGTCCACCCACTCTTGCCAGCATCTTCTAATGGCCACATCACTTCGACCCATATGACGAGCAATTCTCCGATTTGCCCAACCTCTTTCTTTCAGTCCAATGATACGACCTCTTTCAAACTCTGACAGTTGCTCGTATTGAGATCGAATCCTGCGACGAGGCACCTTTTCAGTCGCTGAAAGGTATCCTAAATTTCAATGCAACAGAAATTTTCACCATCAGATTGAGAATCGCTTCTTATAGACACCTGCTGAGTATGCAGTTTCGATGTGCTGTAGCTCCCGCTATTCATTCGTTGGACACCAAATTTTAAACATTTGCATGTTCGGCACAAATGTCTTTGCATACGAAATTTCATTACAATTGGGCAACTCCTTCTTGGTGCGTCGTTTTGTTTTTTTAAGTGAAACTTCTTTGCACGCGAGAGTGAATCGGAAATTCTCCCAGTTTTGCGTTAAGGTGAAAAACCGAACGGAAGTCCCCCCCCCCATCCCCTCGAATGGTGAGGAGATGGCGAGCCGAAGGAAAAGGAAGCGGAGGATACCATGAGACTTGCTCATATCCGTTAAGAAGTTAGACAATTGCCACGGGGGTATTAAAGGTATTGGAGAGCGGGTACCCTTGCTATACTCGTAATAAACTCGCACGGCGTATTTTCTTAATTTTTATATAATAAACGAGCCGCTTTCAACGAATAAACGCACCCAAAGTATTGCCATTGTAAGGCTCTTCCCGTTACGGGAGTGTCTAAGGCATTGTGTATATGTCACTAATGTTCACGCCAGAATCACAACGCATAGCGTCCTTTAAGCAAACATTGTGACTTCTGTGAGTGATGATTTAAGTTTATGTTATTAATTTTCATTTCCATTGAATTATAATTAATTCTAGTCAGATTGCCTTGAACAAATGCAAAAAGAGGAAAAGAGTTTCGTGAAAGAAGAAAAAAGAAGAAAAACTAGCAGAAAGTCCAGTCGAAAGTCTTTATATCACCAGGTAGTCCTGTCGCAACTATCACCTTCATCCGTAAAGTTTTAGTACTGTACACACCAGAGGCTGCTGCAATCATTGGATCAGATGATGATAAAAAGACGATTATCTGAGCTGGAGACTTTAATGTTAATTTGCTTCAGAAGCAGCAAAGCCACTCATTGAATTCTTGAAACGGACACTGAATTTGACGATGAATACTGATTCTAGGGGAGTAACAACAAGATACGGAACCACGATTGATGCAGTTTTCTCACGTTTTCTTGATTGACTACAATTGAGGATTTTTATATCCTACTTCAGTTACCACGCACCTATTGTGTTTATCTTGGAAAATGATGATGCAGAAAATTGAATAAAAATATTATTTTCATACATTAAATGAAGTTCGAATTTTTTTGTTAAAAGTGAGTTCCCCCTGCAGTTTAATATACTTAGATCTATTCCTGTATTTGCGGCCAACGTCGCCAAAGAAGTTTCACTTCTATTGCGTGGCTTTCCACGTTTTATTTGTTATAGATGCAGTTAAATAAAAAATTAAAAATTTAATGTTAAAATTGGGCCTGCACCGTTTTAATTAATAGTGCAATATCAGGGTGACTCTGACATGGAATTCTGAATGTTTAATAGTTAAATAAACTCTTTGCGGACTCAAAATCCTTTTCGTATAATATAAGATATCTTCATATAGATAGACAGAACCAAAACAGAAAGCAGAGTTCATGCAATTCTCTCTCTCTTCAAACAATTGAATGTCCAGCAACGATATCCAGCAATTTAAAATGGCTATTCATTTATCGTTAGAGTTATCATCCAGATTATTTCGTAATTCCTTAAATTTTGTTTTCCATAATTTCGACTTTAACATTTAAATTTTAAAATAGGAATTTCAAATTTTATTCACATATTTTTGTATTTATGAATCTTTTGAAGCGTCTTATGGGGCGTTTTATGGGTTCTAAATGTGTAAATACTAAGAGCTAGTTGTTTTATAAAAAAAATCTACGTTATCTTAAAATTAGCTCACTTGATGAAAGGATCTCAAAGTTCTCAAAAATGCCTGATTTTTCATAATAAAAAAAAATCAAGCCTTAATCATATAATTAGAATATAGAAGTTGCGTAGTTGTTATACAGTAGAACGTTGTTTATCCGAACGTTTATTATCCGGAGCGTCAAATATCCGGACCAGTTTTTTTTCTTTTCTTTTTTTTCAACTACATGTACTGTATGTGAATACGTTTTCGAACAGTGCAATGCTCAACAGTTGTTTCGCGCGAGGCCAAAAGTGACTGGAAAACCCAAGGTCAGAGATATTTGGGGAATTTCAGTTGCGTTATTTGGTAAAGATCTGCGCGGAATATTAGGTCAATTTGTTTCCAAGTGAGGGGGTGTATACGTGCTCTTTTGATGAGTTGTGAACTGCTATGGCTTCGAATTCAAAACGGAAGCGAAACGTCTTCAACATAGAGACAAAACTTGAAATATTGAACTGTCTCGTGAAGGGAGAAAGTGGAGCGTCTGTAGCACAGTTTTATAATGTTGAAAAGTCAAATATTTCTGACGTAAAAAAAAGCCGAGAAACTGCGGAAGACTGTGGATTTCAAATGCTAAATGATGGCGAGATTGTGACTTCCATACAAGAAGAATCTGACCCTGTTGACGATGAAACGGATGAAGACGAGGACAACAACAACGACGAAAGTAGCAAGGGTCTATCAAATGCTGAGGCGTTTTCTGCGTTAGAAACAGCTATGAAGTAGTACGAACAATAATCTGAGTGCTGTCCTACTCAACTACTGCTTCTCAAGAGAATCAGAGGCCTTGCAGCGAAAAAACGAAGGTACACAATGTTACAGCGAAAATTAAGTGATTATTTTCTACAATAAAGGTAAAATTGCGACATTTTGCACCTATTTTGCTTTTTCATCAACCACGTTTCCCGCATGTGATGATTTTCAATATTCGTAGTGTCCGATTTTATATACTGCATGGATCGCATTTGGTTTTCGGTTATTCAAACAATCGCGTATCCGAACGATGTCCGGTCCCAATTGATTCGGATAAACGACATTCTACTGTATTTTAAAGAGCATTCAGTTTCTAGTAATATTAACATTGCTTTAAAAATGGGATCCTTTCACAAAAATTTCTTAGTTCTTACCTTTATTCCTATACCCACTTAACAATTTAGATGAATATGGTATTGTTGATCATTTGAGTCTTTAAATATTGATAAATGTATGAAGAACGAGCATATTCTATTCTTTATTTCAGTGTTCTTCACTACTTTCTTACTCTAATTTTTCGTTCACTATTTTCAAATTAGAAAATTTATAGACATATTATGAAACCCCAAAAAATGGCATGGAAGATTTACAGATATTTGTTGCTGTTATAAATTGTTTCAATATATACATTGTATGTTAACGTTTCGCTAAATTAATTGAATGAATTTTCCTCTTATAAATCTAGATAAACTTAAAATTTAAAAAAAAAAAGAAAAGGATCATACCTTTTTACTGTGCAAGAATGCCAAGCATCTACTGACATTTTCTATTTTGTTTATCCTTGCGAATCCTTTGGCAGGTTTACCAAGCTTTTCGCCAGTTAGAGATTCGAGTAATTTCATCAGCCTTACCCCATCACCCATATCAACGAATAAATCTTCTATACGCAAACCATGCTAAAAATAGAAAAAAATATCTATATTTTTTTTATTAAAATAAACAAAAATTTAAGCAGGAAATCAAATAATAATAATACTTTTTTATGAAATAAACACATAATATTTTCTATTAATGAAACAAATAAAAAGAATATATATATATATAGTAAAAATAAAAGTTTCAAAAATATATACAAAGTTTAAAAAGTTATTGTAAAATGATACAAGTATTGATTTATTTACTGTCAATAACCACAACAAGAAGTACTTTGTTTATAATAAGATCAAATCACATACAAATATTTATAAATATATACTAAATTAAAATGGTGTATTCATTCAAAATAGCAATATATATCACATCCAAACAAATCGTTAATTATATATGTACATATACACATATGCGTTTATTAACTATTAACTTATGGTAATTTTAAATAAATTAAGAAAATGCGTGTGTTAAGAGAAAAAGTTTGTCTTAAAAGAAATTTTATAAAAGGCGTTTCTTCTGATTATAAAACGAGTATGAATAGAAAATGTAAAATGAATGCTAATTTTGAGTAAAAAACTTTATTAGAGCCAATTATCAACTTAATCGAAATAAACTGAGATAAAATTTTTGCTTAAGATACTTTTTGAACAATAAAATTGATCTCCATAATCCAGATGCTTTCTTTTAAAAATATTATCATTAATTTTCACATAAAAACAAGTAAGACTGTTCGATTTCGGTTTCATTAATTGGTAAATGCCTTATGGTACTCATTTCTGATAATTAAAAATGTATTGAGATGTATTCATTATGATTATATTTCAATGATTGCTAATAATTTTCTAATTCCAATTTTAATTTTTGATACTACCCACTGTTTAAAAATAATGTCAAAATTATTTTTTGTTTTGAAACATGGCAGAAAATTTATATTTTATATATATATATTTAAAATCTATGCATTGAAAATATCCAACTGGACAAAGTTCCAATGCAAAGATTCACACACACGCACTCGCATGCACACACATATATGTATATATGTCGCAGAGAAATGATGCACAATTGGGTATTTGATCAAATCCCTAAGGGAAATGAACAATTTACGGAAGATGTTAAAATAAGAGCTCTTTGGGTCATTTTCCTGAAGAAAGTCAGTTATTTGATCAAATCTCTGAGCTGTTATAGTGAAAAGAGGAAATAATATATTGTTAAAAGAGTTTAAAAGTATTTATTTAGTAAATCATGCCTTATTAAATGTAGAGTGAGAGTAATACAATGTGTGGTCAATGACTTAAATATTATTTATTCGAAACTAATTAACAAAAGAGAAATAGATACTTTAGCTGATATATTTTTAGTAAAATTTTAAACATTTTTTTCATGAATGTAATTAATTCATAGTTAAAAATATTTATTCAATCTTTTTAAAACACGTTGTTGATTTGTGGAATCTCGAGATACAAAATACGTTACTTTTTTTACAAGGAAATCTTTTTGTTTTACATAGTACTTAGGATTTTGCTCACAGAAACACTTCATAAATCCTTTACCTTCAAATAAGGATAATTTTCTTGCAATCTCGTGCAATTTTAGCATTGTTTAAGCATCGTAAAGCAAGATTTATGTGGAACAGAACTGAAAACAGAACAATCTAGAGGAATTTCGAAAAAGTTGCTTGTAAAAAGTTTTTACTGGAGAGGATTTGGATTTACTTCTGAATTAGATGGTCTTTGATATTATTTTAGTCCCAAAAGACTTACCAGTAACTTCCTTAGAGAATAACAATTACGCAAATATTCAGCTTCAAAAAATCTACAAGCATCTAACTAAATTGGTTAAACTTCAATTGATCCATTAATAGTTATAAATCAATTAACAGTAACACTTTAATGTCACATGATCTACCAACAGCTGATTTACTCTCCAAAAAAGCTGTAGATTTAGAGGATCTACTGGAAATTGAATCAATTTCTTTATCGGCAATAAGACAATTCGAATAAGTTAACAACTTTACTTCAACTCCTGCTTCAACAGCTGAAACATATATAGTGTTACTTGCATCAGAAGGGGAAGTAGTAGTCAGTGACAGTAAAGCATGTTGTATTTTCTGGAGAATAGAATTACTGGTCCATTCATGTGACATTTGTAAAAATCCGGTACACTTAATATGTGGGAATACAGTTAGAGAAGAACGATATGGATCGAAAATTCTATGCTGTTTATGTCAAAAAGAAGACAGCATTAAAGATCAAACGGGAAACGTTGTAAGACACCTGAAAAGATCAGCTGAAAAAATGAAAGAAGATTTTTTGAAGAAGTTTAAAGATGTGTTAGTGAACTTCACACTTTTGGTGCATGTACCTAAGGCAGACAGAGGTCTATTAGTTGGAAATAACATTGTTAAATTTTAAAAAATAATTTGTACCAAATTGGTGCCTCAGTTGAAATTATAAAAGATTGGCTACCTGGAAACGCTTTTCAAACTAATCTAGGTCTGCATGAGATTGCAAGAAAATTATCCTTATTTGAAAGTAAAGGATTTATGAAGTGTTTCTGTGAGCGAAATCCTAAATACTATGTAAAACAAAAAGATTTGCTTGTAAAAAAGTAATGTACACTGCTGGCCACCATAAACGAAACACCAAGAAAGACAAGAGATAGAACAACAAAATTTATTTTGTAGATAACATGTTGACCAAGTATCAAATGATTAAATTTATAGACTTCTGTGAAGTGTGGTTCCTGCCAGAATCAGTAGCCAGAGTAGCCGCCATTGTTGGAGATCATCGCTGCCACACGCCTCGGCATTGATTCAAAGAGACTTTGGATGTGTTCTTGGGGTACAGCAGACCAAGCAGCTTCCACACGTTGCCAAAATTGATCTGGTGTGGCAGCTGGGGGTGTAATCTGGGTTAATCGTTGAGCAACCATGGACCACATGTTTTCTATCGGCGAAAGATCCGGAGAGCGAGCCAACCAGGGAAGCAATTCAAACTGGTGATTGACGAAGAACCTTTGGACAATGCGTGCCACGTGTGGTCAAGCATTATCCTTTTGAAATATGGCTGTGGCCAAGCCCTGAAGATAAGGAAGGACAACTGGCTCCAACACCTCGGAGATGTTGCGCTGGCTGTTTAAAGTACCGGCAATGCGTAATAGAGGAGTACGAGAGTAATAGACAATACCGCCCCATACCATAATACCCGGTGCAGGATCAGTGTGGCGGTGCATAACGCAACTGTTCAGCATCCTCTCTCCACTGTGTCTCCAGACTCGAATCCGACCATCGTGGTGTTGCAGACAGATGCGTGACTCGTCAGTAAAGACAACTTCATTCCA
This sequence comes from Trichonephila inaurata madagascariensis, assembly GCA_019973955.1. Classification (NCBI taxonomy): domain Eukaryota; kingdom Metazoa; phylum Arthropoda; class Arachnida; order Araneae; family Nephilidae; genus Trichonephila; species Trichonephila inaurata. The sequence goes on along the minus strand of BMAV01027448.1, from coordinate 346,431 downwards.
TTCTGCCACCCACATCCTTCTTTCATAGCATCATTGACGGCGGAGACGTCTGTGGTTCTGCGTCAAGGGTAGACCAAGCAATGGACGTCTTGCGGACAGACCACTCTGCTGTAAACGGCGTCGAATGGTACGCGCAGACACTGAATGGTGCTTTACAGACTCAATGTGCTGTGCTATGGTTTGTGATGTGACTGAGCAATCCGTCGCTGCCATGCGCACAATTTGCCTGTCCTCTCTTGAAGTGGTGCACTGAGGTGGATGCGATCGACCACGTCGGTCCGTTGTACCCTCCTTTTTCCAACGGTCACATATCCGCATTACAGTTGTTTGGTTTCGTCCAACACGACTACCTATTTGCCTGAAAGATAATCCACAATATCGGTAGGTCACTATCCTTCCTCTGTCGAACTCGGATACTTGATCAAAAGCTGATCGCTGTTTTCTACGAGACATAACTGATCGTTTTTTTGAAAAAAACCACAAGAAAAACACAATTGCCGAACTTGAAATCGTCGAAATCTCCAAGCCTTAAATAGTGCTTTGAGGTGGTGCTACAGGCGCGCGTGATGTGTGTCTGCGCTGAAATTCTAATCATTTGCATATCTCACCTCCGCTAATGCATGCTGTAAATTTCATGTTATTTGCATGCTTCCTTCAGGGTGTTGCATTTAAGGTGGTCAGCAGTGTATTTTGTATTTCGAGATTCCACAAATTAACAACGTATTTTTAAAAAAATGAATAAACATTTTTAATTATTAATTAATTACATTCATGAAAAAAATTCTTAAAATTTTTTCTAAAAAAATTGTCTTTTTAAAATATATTAGCTAAAAAGTATTTATTTCTCTTTTGTTAATTAGTTTCGAATAAATAATATTTAAGTCATTGACCATTGTATTACTCACTCTACATTTAATAAGGCATGATTTACTAAATAAATATTTTTAAACTCTTTATATTATTTCCTCTTTTAACTAAAAAAGTTCAAAGATTTGATCAAATAACTGACTTTCTTCAGGGAAATGACCCAAAGAGCTTTTTTTTAACATCTTCCATGAATTGATCATATCCCTTAAGGATTTGATCAAATCCCCAATTTTTCATCAATTCCCTACGACATATATATTGAAGTGCTTGATAAACTAGTACACAAACGATCGTATGTAAATAACAGCGGTATACAACAAATTAGCTTAATGTTATGATCGGCAGCGTTTATATAAGACTACAAGTGTCTAATTAAGCTGTTGCATCGGTTCCTATTGCTGCAATGGCAAGTTATTTAGATTTCTATGGCTTTGAATGTAGTGTTACAGTCGCGGGCATGAGGTATGAGAGATAGCATCTCCGAGGTAGCGAAAAAATTTGTATATTCGCGAAAAACGCCGGTTGCAATGCCTTTCATATATATTCAATAGTGTTCCTGTCTTGTTATATAGATGGCCAATAAAGATTTCTAAAATTGAACAGTGTTACTGGAACCAATCGGTAGCAACTCTTGACAACTGGGGAATTTGCTAACATTGTACAAATACATCTAAATACACAATAGGCATGACAACTCTATACAGGATGATTATGTGCCTGTCAACTGTGTCAATACTTCTCTAAAGGTATTTGAGATCCCACATAACTCCACTTCCACACTTCCTGTACCATTATAGAGACTCCAGCAGATTAAATATATAGTTCCCCTTTGCTATGTAGGGTCCATGGACTCACAAGGTTCTCTCTATACACATTGACACCCCCTATACATTTAAACGCAAGACTCCTAAGACCAGGCAACATGTTTTTCCACTGATCAGCAGTTTAATAGTGAGACTGGTGAGCCCAGGAGGCATAAAGCTTTGTGTTATGCAATCAAGAACGGTACACGAGTAGGCCTTCAGCTCCGAAAGTCTATATTAATGATCGCCCATTAAACAGTTCCCTCGATGGCACTTGTTGAAGTCCCAGAATTGAAAACGCGATAATTTGTGGAAGTGTTGTATATTTGATGCATTTTATGAATTTTAGTCAGTTGTGGATGGTCCCTTTCATCCGATGTCGGTGATTTGATATTTTCCGGATATCCTATATTCACGATCCGTTCAGGAAATGGTCGTATCCGAAAATCTAAATTTCATCGCTTCTTCGGAGAGCTGTTTCTTCGCTCTTGCGTCGACTATGATGCCACGTTCAAAGCCACTTAATCATTGATAACATGTCATTGTAGCGTCAGAAACTAATCTAATTGCTTTGCCATACACCTTTTGTCTCATATAGAAACTGCCTACTGCATTGTGTAACACTGATTAGTTGCATACTTCCATTATTTGTGTATGCAGGCCCGTGTCAGTTTTTCTGACACTTCAGTGTATACATAATATATATCCATGCACTTGCGTAGCTTGTTCTGAGTGGGCCCTGTATCAAAATTCCTTCGGAATCCTTTTTTAGTTATGAGAACATTGCTAGTGGGACTGTAGTTACACATGCTGGGATCCCTGTATATCGAGGGCCCCGTATCATTGATACGGTGGTAGCAACGCCCCTGATACCATGAGACTTTATCGCAAGTGTTAAAAAAAATTACAAAACAAATGAAGCAAAGACAAGGTAATAATAATAACAATAATATTGTTTTAGTAAAAGGTTCCCCCCCTCTACCAAATTTTGTGTTTTTATGAGAAAATATATTTACACTGTAATATTGTACCTTCTGTTTAAAATGCTTAATTTAAATATACAAATGCCTTATTTATTTTAGCATATGTCTTCTAAAAAACTAATCATAGCATTTGGAGGATAAATTTTCCAGATTTTGCTTTTTAGGGTTAAAAAGGGCATTTAACTGACATTCGGTTTCAAATTATCTATAAATTGAATTAGCATATATATATATATGTTTTTAAATTGAATAATATACAGAAGTGATTTCACGAGCTATTTGACCTTAAAAATAAATGAACATATTGGCATACTACATCTACATACTACAATTTTTTATTCTAATACCTAGTACCGATGATTTAATCCATTTTTCGTTCGAATATTTCAATGTCCGGATGGATACCTGAAAGATCTAATTATATTCACTTCCTTTTGTTCTTTTTCGATGTATGTCTTTGGTTTAATATAAATCATATACCTAAAAATGTTTTATTTAGAAAGAAATATTTAGTAAAGAGAGCAGAAAATGATTACAAGGAAGAATGATCCGTTTTATTCATTTCTACAAATTTGTAGCAGTGCAGGTGATGTTTGATTTCTAATGAATCATGGTTTTAACGTCAGCTTATGCATAATACAATTCTCCGCTACACTGCAGGTGTAGAAACGAATAAAAATTAATATAATTTTATCAGCATATTTGGATTCTGAGGTATTATGAGGTATATCAGGAGTCCTAACTGGTGGATTTTTGTCTAGCTGTTTATTTTTATCTTATTTTATTTTACATAATCGTACTTTTAAAAAAATTAACTGGTATTAGTAAAGAAAAATGGCATTTAAAATAAGGTCTTATAAGTAATCAATTAGTGAAACAATATTTTTACAAATGTTGCTGAATGCTCCTAAACTGAACAATCAAATAAGACGGAAGTCCAAAAATACTGCTATATTTTTTTAAAGCAAAGCTTTAATATAATCAAGTTATCACTCATTTGGAAGAAAAAAAAATCAAAAGTAAAAAAATATATACATGAAACAAATTATAGAACTAATAAAAAGTTTTATAGGTTTTGCTTTAAAATGATAAGAGAACTTTATTGCATATTAAGAATACATCCAGCTCTTTTTCGCACCAACTTATTTTATCTGATTTTGAAGTAAACGCCCCCTCCCCCCCCCACACAAAAAAACTGCCTTTTTTTCTTGCATGTGGCTGGTTTACATCAACATAATATAGTAGTTTAAAAAACAAGCTCTTGGTTTCTTTTCCGACTACATAACTTCAGACTTTAACATTTTTTTTTTTAAGTTATAATATTATTGTTTAGCCATAAATAAAAATATATTATCTTTTAAATTTTGATTTATTAATTCATTTGCTAAATGTGTGCGTATGCGCGCGTCCCAGTAATTCAAGAAAAATAATTCAAGAACACACAAGGACAAGAAATTGCATTAAATCTCAATGTCTTACAGCAGTGTTCCTCGACCTTTCTATCGCCGCGGACCGGTCAACGTTTCATAATTTTACCGCAGCCCACTAAAGGAGGGGGACGTTGATTGTTTATATTTTAGATTGTTTTTATTTAATAATTTTTTAGTTAAATTGTATTTAAACATGCCTTCAGAATAAAATACAGTTACACTAAGAAATTAAGGATTTAACATGGTATATATAAAATGATTACCATAAAACCCTAGAGAAATACACCACAGTATATAAAATTAAAAAATAATTTAATATTCCTTGTGTGGACCGGCATTATTTGGTCCACGGATCAGTACCGGTCCGCTGACCGGTGGTTGGGGATCACTGTCTTACAGCACTGATTCCCAAAGTGGTCTATGACGACCTGCAAGGGGTCCACGTCAGCGAAAAAATAATTTGGGGGTCCATGAGATGTAAATGGGGGTCTACGATAGTGGCTCTCATTAAACCAGATCATGACTTTAATTTTAAAAAAAAATATTCAAATAGAAACCAAATTTTACCTATTTAAATGATTTATTTTATAAATTTAACGAGGTTGCAGTTACAAGTTGGTAGCATAAATTTTTATAAAATCATTTCAGCATTTCTTGCCAGAATTAAGCTAAAGAAGTATAATAATGGACGTCTCGAATTTTACCGATTTCTCAATCGGACACAGACAATCTGAGGGGAAAATGATGTTTCAACTTACATTCAACATTTAAATGCCCTTTAGTCAGATTTCGAAACTAGGCGTGAGAATGTTTTGTCTATGGTAATTACCACAGTAGGAAATGAATTCGTATGGTCATACTAGCTGCATGGCCCGGCGTTGCACGGGCTTTCTCTTTCCCTCATGACGCTAGCAATTATGTGTGTGTGTTTGTACGCGTGCAATGTGAGTGATTTCTAAAATTGTCATTAAATTTCCCTTTTTCGAAATTTGTTCCATTTCTTTTCGATTTAAGACAGGTTTCTTTTCCCTCTCTCTAGCCCGAAATAACACAGGTTTTTTTTAGTGTAAAATTATTGTGTGTTCCCTCTTCCCCTCCCCCTCACAGATAAGATATAGCTTCAAATTTCGATGTATGAGTTATAAAAAAAAATATTGCTTTAGTTAAAAAATTAATAATGTGAAACAATAAAAAGAAAATGATTCTGATGCTAAGAGTAAAACACACACAAAAAGCTTTCATCATTTTTTTAATAATAGTTAGTTTCTAAGAATCTAAAATAATAAAATAAATTTCAGATTTTCATGAATCAATCAATCGTTACATATAGTTAGCTTAAAAATGTCCCTAAAATGTATTTTTATCCAAAATGATAGACGATGTACTTTTTAACTAACAAATAATTAATTTAATAATGAAATAATAGAAATAATCCTTTTAAAAAACATATATATATATATATATATATATGTGTATATATTAATTAAAATCCATTTTCTATAAGTAATAAATAAAAGAAAAATTTACAGATAGCTATTGAAACGATTGCTTTTTATTTAACGCTTGAATAAACATATATATATATGTAAGTTATAAAAAAAAACAGTATGGGGGAAAACCTAGATATATATTTACATTATGTACTGAAAAAAAAAACATTCAAAAAGAAAAAAAAACTATCCGATAAAAACATTTTGATATTTTATTTTAATTTTATAGTTTTTCATTCCACAGTGTTTAGTAAATTATTTAAACACGTATCGGACGAAAAAAAAGTATATTATACAAAACTAACATATTCATTATTTTTACAATAATTTCCTTCTTAGGTTTTAAAATAATAAAATGGATTAAAAATGTTCATTTAGCAAATAATTGTGACATACCGTTTGCTTAAGAAGTAGCAGCAAAAGAGAAAATCTCGTGTATAGATATATAATATTTTATTTATATTATATAGCTGGTATACCCGTTCTTCGCACGGGTGAATTGAAAAATTAAACAATACAGATTGAAGGATAAAGAAGTTTTTAATGAGCTAATTTTACGTGAATTACAAATTAAACAAAACAAAAAAGCATTTTGCATATCTCAGCGGAACAAAACAAAAAAAAACATATTTGTTAAATTTTAAGTCTGTAGATCTAATAGCTGATAAAAGGGATTTTTTTAATTATTTATAACTCCCCGTAACTCTCTTGTCAGTCGATTTTTGAAAGCACCTTCCTAAACTGATCTCTGCTCAGCATAAGTAACACATTATTACAAATTTTGTGTAATGAACGCTTAAAATAGTGTAAATAATTTATATCTGTGTTAATATTACTTTAATATTATTTTCTGTTGCATTTATTTTATGTTAAAATCTTGCCCACCACCTCTCCCTTCGAAACCGTTTTATTATGAAATAAAAAAAATAGTGATTACACTGATCAACGGAATAAATTAAAAGCGAGTGCGCACTGAGGCATGGTGTAGACAAAACAAAAAGAGTTTCTTCACACATAAAAGATAAGTATATGCTGTCGCGGGTTTTTTTGCAGCGCACCCCAGAATTGCTTGCAGATGTCAGAAATCTTTCCTACTTACTTGACAATTATCGTTATATTTTGGACACTTCACACAATATCTTTATAAATTATAGCTTATGTGTTATTCTGATGTATAAGCTATATTGTAAAGTTTCATTAAAATCCATTCAGTTGTTTTTCCGTGAAAGACTACCAAACATCCAAACATACTTTCGCGTTTATAATATTAGTAAGGATTGAAAAAAAAATGTCATATTACAAGAGACTGATCGGAATAGGCCGTAACGAAGATCTTAAAGTAAAGTTTAAAAACTTATGTCAACAATTTTGTCTTTAAAAATACATACCTGTTAATTATCCCGAATTATGGAGTTTTGTAAGGAAGTTTTTAATTGCTTTTACTAATGATAATTAGTTTCAGCGTGGTTGCCGATCTTCAATAGAAAAAAAAGAGAAAAAGAAAAAGAATGGACACTACTAATCAAGGAGATTTAGGTGATACCAAATATTGAAAATTTATTACTGAAGCAACAGATTGATATCCTTCCTATTATAAACATTTGTTTGATGATGAGTTGTTTTATGTATTTATTAAATTTTAATTTAATTAGAATGCGTTTCTTAAGTTTTAAACTCTATGCTTCACTACAAAGAAATTTAAATCTTGTAATGTAATTAGATCAATACAACTGTCAAAAAATTTGCCAATATTCAACATTAATTTAGCAGGGGTCTTCCCAAAACCGAAGAACGTGGCAAGAGGTCTATGAGACAAAGAGTTTGGGAAACTCTGTCTTACAGTAATGAATTTAATACAAGAGGAGGGGAGGGGGAGGGGTAAAAATAATTACAAAAAAAAGGAATAAAGGCTTCGTTTTTAAAATTGTTTTTAAGAGCTTTATAACAAACATATATACACACATAATGGAATAATTCAATCAGTTAAAATAACCGCGCAATGGCATTTTTAGAGTTTCCCATCTTTAAACAATACATTACTTATTTGAAGAAAGAATGTAGCTGAATGAAAAAGAAGAATCACTATATATATAGTGATGCAATGTATTACATGACGGATTGCAAAATATAGCATAGATTTCAGAATTGAATCGTTATTATATTTTTTTTACTCATGTGTCGTGTTTTCACTGGAATCACATGTACATGTTGCTGGGACATCTTTATCTGATTGCAGTCGATTAATTGAAAAGGCCATGTTTTTTAATTTAGCTTCACCTTTAAAAGACGAACACAAAGCAAAAAACGAAAAGCTGAGGGGAACCTTTCTACCATTAGAGATCACATTTAAATTAAGTAGTAATAAAGGAGGCCGCATACCACCTATAAATGCGACTCTTTTATGAAATCATTATAGTTTTTGTATGGATTTAACAATTTTGTACATTATATAGAGGTATAAAATTCAAATCCTTATTTATTTATTATTTGACACAAAAAGTAACAATATAAAATATTTTTGTATTCACATAAGGGGGAAAACTTGCTATAATATTCATCATTTATTATTTTTCTATAAACTTATTAAATTCATAGATATTGTTATAACTTTCCATATTTCACTCTTGGTATTTTTATTTATGTAAGCATCTATACATATATATGCTTGCATTATATATACATACGTACACACATATGTATAAACTCATGGATAAAAAAATTAGCGCACCAAGAAATAATTGCGGGATCGTAACAAAACTGGGCATGAAAGTACATGTCGAGGAGATATGCAAATGATTAGAAAAACAGCGTGATTGCGCTTTACGTATAGCCGGTAGAGGGCGTTTAACGTCTTTCTCCGTGGAGTATAAAACAGATAACCAAAGCTTGTTTGAGTGTGCTGAATCGCTTAAAAAGCAAGAACTGTGGTAGACATGCCATTACGCCGTTTTCGAAGACAATGAAGAGTAGCTGTCGCAGTTTGAGAGGGGGAAAATCATCCGCATGATGGAAGCTGGGTGGTCAGCTAGGCGAATAGCTCGTCAATTAGGCCGCTCTGATTGTGTTGTGAGGAGGTAATGGGACCAGTGGATTCGAGAGATGTCATTTACACGATGACCAGGCTCAGGACGCCCTCGACAGACCAGTCGTAGAGAAGACCGCCCCATCATAAGAAATGCACGCGTACAGCTAACTGCTTCATCTTACGCCATCTAGGCACAGGCAGCACCTTCACTAGGGGTCACCTGTGTCTTCTCGAACCATACGAAGGCCCCTGGCTGAAGGACATTTGGGATGAAGGCGCATAATTACGTGTGCTGCCCTTGACGCACACCCATCGACGCCTCCGTTTAGAGTGGTGCCGCGCGTGAGGAAATTGGACTGCAGTGGAATGGAACCAGGTCGTCTTTAGCGATGAATCCAGATTCAATCTCAGCAGTGATGACAATCGTGTTCGTGTGTGGAGACTCCATGGTGAACGCCTCAATCCTGCCTTTGCTTTACAGCGATACACCCCTCACACAGCTGGTATGATAGTATGGGATGCCATTGCCTTCAATACACGGTCACCCCTAGTATTGATCCGTGGCACCATGACAGCCCAGCAGTATGTCCATGACATCCTGCAACCACATGTATTGCCACTCATGCAACGGCTCCCAGAAGCCATTTTTCAACAAGACAATGCTCGTCTTCACACGCCAAGGGTGTCACAAGACTGTCTCCGCACTGTTACTACCCTTCTTTGGCCTGCCCAATCCCCAGATTTGTCTCCAATCAAGCATATCTTTGATCATTTGGGACGGCGAGTTGAGCATCCCACGAGTTTGAACGAACTAGAGGCAAGGTTACAGCAAATATGGAACGAAATGTCTCAAGACAACATACAGAAAACGTATGCCTCAATGCCCGATCGTATCGCATCATGCATTTGCGCTATATAAAGGGAGTTCAACAGGGTATTAAATCCTCCGTTCTGTTGCCTTTTTCTCTGAAACAAATGATCCTTTTTCCTTTGATTTTCTAATCATTTACTTATATCAAAGTAGTCATTACGTATGCATGATAAAGACAAACACGTTTTCTCCATTGAATTCAAAACAAACATCAGACTAATTGTATTTGTTGTTCTATATGTAAAACTTAGATATAATTTCTAATTTCAAAATTAGGTAATTATGTTCAAATGTTATGAAAAAAAAATTTCTTCAAAAGATTATAAATAAAAAAAATCTTATTTTATGTATGTACAATTAAGTAAAATGCATGTTGTCTGCCTTTGCGCGTTATTGTTGTTGACAAATTTGTACTTTTTAAGAGAAAGTTTTTGAAAAGATCAAAAGTTGACTACAACGAAGCGCTTGAACTGATTAGCTGAAAACACGTGAATGCTTTTATCGAGTGACTAATGACGTCACATGAGTTTTTGAACTGATTGGCTAAAAACACGTGGTTATCATTATCATGTGACTAATGACGTCACATGACTTGAGCTCATTGTTCATCTACATGAGCATGTGGGGTAGTGTTGCTAGTGTTGCCATGTTGCACGAGGTGACGTTCTAATATTTGAAATGTACAATAGGCTATTCCCACGAGTAGATTTTGAAACATACATACACACACACATTTTCCTGCTGTTTTTTATTTAATTCCATTGATTTGCAAACTGTTTTGTAATCGATATAATTAAATATTGATAAATAGAAGTGTGGCTTTTAAGAAGGCCGCACAAAAAACTCATTGAGGCCGTGGGCTCCCCACCTCTAGTATATTCCATTAGACGGGTAAACTAAAAAAATTAATTATCATCAGACTGATGAAAATTACGGAAAATCCATCGAAAAAAATTTTAATGGAGAATTACTACATATATATTTAGAATTATTTAAATTTATTTTTAGATATTGGATTGTATGTTACATTTATGTTTAGTTCTCTCTAAGGAAACCCCACAACCAAAGGTTGCAGGAGATAATATCTAATAAACGAGTAGGACATATGCTGTAGGAAAATAAGGGCTGATAACCCATACATCTGTAAAATTCTGTCTTAGCAACTGCTTTACTCGATGATCAATGTGAGGAGGGTTGTTCTTTGTTCCGCTTCTAATTCGATAATTTCAAGTATTAACTTGCCTATTGAGCATTATTGGTGGCATATCCAATACATGGGAAACTAATAGCACACTCAGACTAACTACCATGCGGTGATTGACTGCTCGCTTCAACGACCGCAGTAACCACTCTTTCGAATCTAGAAAACTAGATTTACTTTCGTCCTCTGCGTGGAAGAGAATGCCAAGTTATTCAGTTCTTTCAAATTTCTGTCATCTTGCGTGAGGTACATGGAGCCATTGAAGCTCTTTATATATCTGTTTCATATAGTGGAATTTTTTTATACCTCTAATGGGGTTCTACTGGTTCTTGTAGAATAGTTTTACCAGTTACTTTTTTTCTTGCAACATAGGTATGCCTCTTGCAGAAAAGTAACCTATGCTCGCTCAAAATTCGTCTTATTTTTACTCGATGAATAACATTAATAGGCATGCGCTGTAACGCAAATGAATTTTCATATTTTCAATATATGCAATCAAATACCGTTTGTGTTACAGTCCCACCTATCGGCAGAATTTTATACTATTTTTTTAATAAATGCTAAGTGCATTCGTTTGAATTACGTGTAGTTCAAATGTTATATATCATTTGGGCCAATAGAAGGCATTCTAAGGCCTTTTAGAATTGGAAACTTATTTCTTGTTAATTCTGTTTATATAACATGTATTATTTAGAATTTGATATAGTACTCTAATGGGTTTTAATAGACTTAAAGTTTTAAATAGTTGTAAAAATATGTATCCAAATCGCATTTATATCTGCTTCATTAAAAATATGTCGATATGCATCGTTTGATTAAGAATGTCCTACATTTTTTGGTTGCATAAGTTGCACGTGTAATGTACCAGAGAACTAATAATGCAATAACGCTTTTAGGTAGTTAGGAAAGTACACAAAAAGAAACTCTCTAAAATGTGAGAAGAACAAAAAAAGAAAATAAATATTCAAAAAAATTAAAGTGATATTTATTAATTATACGTATAGCTATAGTGCCTTTTAAAGCAACAAGCTTGTAAGATTCACGCATTTTAAAATTACTGATCCTTAAAATGCTAATGAAGATCAAACCTAAGATGAAATATAAAGAAGTCCCTTCGTCCTTTATAGAAATCTTAAAAATGATGTTTACGCTAAACTTTGTTCTCTATTTAAACTAGTCAAGCTGATAAGAAGCTGTGGTCGCAAAGAAATATTCATTTTTTTATTTTCTTCTATTCACATAAATATCTCACTGCTGATAAGATTAAGTAAAACTTTTACCAATAAGATACAAATTATGAATGTCAAATATTTTTTTTATTCCTAAGTACGATTTCATTCGAAACCAAATCTATTCAAAATATTTGTGGTGCTACCCACCATAAAACACATATTCCACTTAAAACTCACAATGTATATGTTCCTTTAGTGACTATTACACTTATGGTAAAAAAATTTATTCATTAATTATATTTAATTTGGGATTGCTTTTTAGTGCCTTAAAAATATTTACTCTTACAATTTAAAATACATTTTTAGGACCATATATTGTTAAATATTTTGTTTTATTCATAAAATGCTTAAGATAGTTTAAATTTAACACACCGTTTAGTTGATTATTCGATTATCTTGTGACGGATCTATTCACGTACCTTCCTGTAAACCTCTTGGAAAATCTTTGAGCTATCAATTCGCGTTATTCACAACCAACCCTTCTGAAGAAGAAATCGTGATGTGTAAATTAAGCTTACTATATATAATCGAGGTTTTCTAGCTAGAGGAGAGTAGGAGTGGATGTAAACCAGATGTCAGGTGAGATTGTTACTGACAGGTATCATTATATTGAATTATTGTGATTAAATACTTATTAGGGGAAGGATTTAAAAGTGACGTTTGATCACTGCGGTTAAATTAATATTAGATTAAATCGGATAATAGATTAGATCCTATATAAAGTAAGGATCGAGTTTGATAGTCTCCTAATCATTCGTGTATTTCGTCGTCGTTCCACTTTCGCGTTTAGCACCGAGATATTCTCTTTATGTTATTCATTGAAATTGTGTCATTATTTTGTGGGATCAATAAATAGGTTGATTGGATCACGGTGAGTGTTTCTTCTCTACCTCCTACATATCTAGGTGCCCAAGAGAGAGGTGAGGACCTCTCACAATCTTAATCTGTTTTTATTATAAATTATCTTATATCATTAAAAAAGACTAAAAGACACATTCTTAAAAATGCAGATGGTGTTTAAACATTCCTATAAATTCCTATAAAAGATTTTTCGAAAGATTTTCTTAAAACATCAAATATTTTATCAGTTATACAACAGTCATATGTTGGCCACATTAAACCATACGCTACACCAGGTGTCGGCAACCTATGGCACACATGTCACATTTGGCACATATCTACACTAAGGTACAAATTTGTCAATTTGAGTGGATGAAAACTGATCATTTTGAAATAAAGCTTATTGGCTTAACATCTTCCGAATTATAGAAAGCAACATCTACGAAATCATGAAAAAATGACTTTAACGATAAATCGACAGATATTTTAAGGTTGTTTTCGGTAAAAGTACGAGAGCTTCTGTCTGAATTTTCAGACAAAAAAATGCTTCAACTTCCATGGAAATTAGTAGAATTATAGCTCGTATCTCTGTTAACAATATAGTGTTTTTAAAAATTTCAAAATATTCCATGAATACTTTTTTTTTCATTTTAATACGGGAAGACCATTTAACATTACGGTATAGGAGAAAAAACGCGAAACACATTTTATACCAGAAAAAAATGAATCAACTCTGTTAAAAAAGGAAGTATAATAAAAAATGCTGCTTTCTAAGGGATAGTGAAGCTAGAATATCATATTAATTTTTATATCTGAAAAAATGTTCGAAATTCGGGTCCTATTCTTTAAGATTAACTAAAAACAGCCTTAAATTATTGGATGTCATTGATGGAGAGATTTCAATTTTTTGAAGAAAATTGCATGTGCTCTGCTTTCCGCTTTTTGTTCTATTCATTTGTATGGACGAATCTTTTTTCATATTAAAAGTATTTTGAGTCCACAAAGAAGTTGTTTAACAGCTAAACATTTAGAGCCATGTGTCAAAAAGAAAGTCACAAGTTATACCCCTGAAATTGTGATATGAAGTAGAGAGGTGCGGAGGGACAAGGTTCGCAATAAAAAAAAATTTTTATCTAACTATATTGAAAGGGAATATTTATATTTTGTCTATTTCGTATTTTAATAAATATCTTTGAGATACATAATTTGTGTGCAGTTTTAACTTTTTGTTTACATTGAAGGAATAGTTATATTTTATGTTTATTTTTTATGTTAATAAATATATCTTTAAATGATGTGCACAATATATATACATATAATACAACTCTCTAAATATATCTTTGACCTCTATTCCCTAACTCCCCATGTATTAACGCGGAAATCGAGTTGTTTCAAAAATATCCTACAATGTGGCACCGTGAATCATATTGATAGATTGGTTTTGCACGCCTCAGCTACAAGGTAGCCGACCCCTGTATTACATGCTTAAAATGCCACCAGGGAAGATTCCTCGTAATGTGGGGTTGGGGATAATCCATGATTTCGTTATACTGTTTCTCTATCTAGACCACATTAATGGACAGAAGTACCTAAACTTCGTAGCACTAAAATCTTAACGAAAAAAAATACGTTCATGGCAGTGTTTGACAATGAACATGGGGACATTTCAACTCAAAAGTTGCGTCGAGAACTTCTATAGGCATGTTTCTTAACAGCTATAAGACAATCTCTTGTTTCAGCAATTAACCGACTCTAAATTTTCAAAGAGAATGAAGGATAAAGTATTCAGCAGTGAAGAAATGTCATATGATCTCAACAACCTTTTTTCAAAATGTTCTCCTTTTGTGAAAAATGCTTCTATTATAATAATATTTTGCCTGTATATAGCCCAGACCTTTGTGCAGAGGCTCAACAATGATTTTTTAAAAATTCATATTATTTTCAAAGTTACAACCCATTGAAATAATTATCGGCGGTTTTTTTCTTAAAATTCCTCCCCTCTATTGTCGTAAAACATGGATAAACCCACTTCTAAGTTATATGTTATATATTTCAAAAATTCTAGTTGGACCTCTGTAAAGAGGTTTGAGCTACATACAGGCAAAATATTATTATAATAGAATTATTCTTCACAAAAGAAGATTTTGAAAATTGGTCATTCTATGTTCATTTTTTGTCAAAATATTGAACTTAAATAATTTTTTATTGTAATACTATTCTTAAAACAATTTTATATACATTTTCTATTCTAAGTGACACTAAATATCATAAATATTATCCATTTACACGCTTTTGCAAAATCACGGTTCCGAACAAGTCGGATACCTTAAGGAACCCCTAAAAAGAGCCTCCAAGGAATTTTGATACAGGGACCACTCAAGACTAGCCACGCCAGTGATTAGTAATGACTATGGAATTAGGAATTTCTTTAAAAAATCCTGTTAAGTTCCAATTTATTTTCTCCCTACCTTTTCGAGTTAACGCATAGTTACGTGTATCACATTTTAAACACTGTCATGAGTAAATATATTTTCGGATATCTAGCCAATAGCTACCTGTACTAAGCCCATGTATTAATAAATTGCTTTTTTATAAAAAAAAAAAAAAAATGGATCTTTTTCCCCTCTTAAATTTTTAAAAGATTCATCCCTTGGGACTAGACTAACTTAATGTTCATCAGTATTATGTTCATTAACTCTTAGGTAATTACGAACGCGCTGAGCGCGTTCATCTTAATCTATCCCTCAACGTTACGCACGCGCTTCACGCGTCTATCTGGAATTTGCACTGTTTTAAACGTTACAAACGCGTGTATTGTATTCTAAAGTAATTGTTTCTTTTACTAATAGATATAAACGACATAATTATAGAGATTCAAAATGCAATATTTCACGAGAATTAGTACTTTGTTTCAGTTGTGTGAAATGGCGCCAGTTTCAGGCTTTCGAAAGCTAAAGGCGAGAGAGATGTCAAATGACAACAACAACCTGTATATTATGTAAATGTATGTATGCACATTTTGAAAAAAAAAAGTTTTACTTTTTAGTACCAATTATTTTGATTAACTATTTATATATTATACACTGCAAAAAAATTAGAAGTGCACATGGATTTAACGAAATTACATAAATATTTCTTCTGATAACTAACGTAAAACAAAACATCCATAGTCTAAAGTGCAGCAGAAAACAGAAGAAGAGAACTCCATATGCAAATCAACGTTCATGACGTCAAAAACCAGCAAAAGGATATAAGTGCAGAAATCGTAATTTCGCAGAGAAGCTGTTATTTTTCGTTGTCTCAGTGATGAAATTCAACCTTTCGGTTGTTCTGAGAAAAGGTGACTGGAAAATGTCACGACAGTGTGATTTATGGGAATCCATGACTTTGCGTATTATCAACAGACAGGGATCCGGGAAAACACAAAGAAATACAGAGGACACTGTTGGAGTGGCAAAAAATGTCATTGTAAGACTGTGAAATCGATTCCAAAAACAAGGCGTGTTCGACTTCGGCCAAAAACAAGTTCATCCACATACTACAACAGCAAATAATGACCTATACAACTTGTTAACAGCTTGTTGAGATAGAATGGCAAATGCTACACAGATTCAGACGCAGGGTTTTTTTTTTTTTTTTTTTTTGAAACAGGACGAAGGGTGCCGAGCCAAAAAATAGAAAATGGCTTCAGACGGGTAGTCTGTAAGCATATAGGCCAATGGGGTGTGCATTCCGTTGACAGAAAGACTCTGTGCGACCTGAAGAAAGTGGGCTTCTCAACATCGAAATTGAGTGCAAAATGATTGGTGTCAAGTGCTCTTTACAGACGAATCTCGTTCAGTTTAGAGTTGACATCAGACCTGGTTTGGGATGGCAAGAAAGATGCATTTATATATATATATATATAGAATAACCCTACATTTGGTCTGGAAAGATCTCATTTCAAACGAGGTGGTTTGATGGCATGCCTTGGAATCAGCATAGTCGGGCGTATTAACCTTCAAATCATTCGGAATGGCAATTTGACGGCTCAAAGGTATGCGTACGCGATTCTTAGATCCATTGCCATCATTACGCTGCATTTATTGTGATTTGCCAAGATAATGCCAGACTGCATGCAGTTAGTCTTGTGGAGAACGTCCTTGAAGCAGAAACAATATAGCGTAGGGAGTGGATAGCATGCTCTTCTGATCTTAATACAATCGAGCGTGTTGGACACACTCGGACGACGTATTGCTTCAAGTCCATGGACAACTGATGCTTGAAGAAGAGTGGAAAAGTATTCCCCAAATTCTCATAGATAGCTTCATCGCATGGTTGCGAAACAGGTGTGTAGCAGTCTTAGTAGTTCGGCGGTACCACATTATGTATAAAACAGCATGTACCATTTCTAAACAATCAGTTTTTGTCACTTACAAGTCACCCAATTGTTGCCCTGAAACATCATTTCATGCTCTTTATACCATTCCAAGGAATTAAAACTCCCAAACGATTGTTTTTTGTTTCTTTTTCTCAGGATCACGTTTTGTTACGTCTTTATTCTCCGTTTTATGCCCTATCGCGCAACGGTTTCTTCACTTTTTTGATTGCTCCCCTAATTTTTTTGTGAGCAATATATATTGTTATTTATTATTTTTAATTATTTGATTAGGATTTGTGACGGCTCTATCAGCGTCCTTTCTAATAATATGTTCTCTTGGGAAATCTTTGGTCTTTGAAATCTATTTTATTTCCAACGAACCCTCTGAAGAAGAAAACATGATCATTTAAATTAGGTCTTTTATACATAGTCTAAGCTTTCAAGCTAGCAGAGAGAGAAAGTGAGAGAGTTAAAATATATTACTAGCGGATCAGATATTAATCGAATTGGTTGAGTTACGCAGATATTTGTTAATTGTAATTTTTAAAGTGACGATTGATCACTAATGATTAACTAGAGCTTAGATAAGTAAGAAAGGAGATTCGAACCTGAAGTAAGTTCATGAGTATTTAAGGTATACGACTACGTTCGGAACCGTGATTTTGCAAAAGCGTATAAATGGATAATATTTATGATATTTAGTGTCACTTAAGTTAGAAAATGTATATAAAACTGTTTTAAGAATAGTATTACAGTAAAAAATTATTTAAGTACAATATTTTGACAAAAAATGAACATAGAATGACCCGTTTTCAAAATATTCTCCTTTTGTGAAAAATGCTTTTATTATTTTAATATTGTGCTTGTATATAGCTCAGACCTCTGTACAGAGGCTCAACTAGAATTTTTGAAATATATAACTTAGAAGTGGGTTTATCCATGTTTTACGACAACAGAGGGGGAAAATTTTAAGAAAAAAACGCCGATAATATTATTTTAAATGGTTGTGACTCTGAAAATAATGTGAATTTTTCAAAAGTCACAGTTTAGCCTCTGTACAGAGTTCTGATCTATATACAGGCAAAATATTATTATAATAGAAGCATTTTTCACAAAAGGAGAACATTTTGAAAGAAGGTTATTCTAAGTTAATTTTTACCCGAAATATTGTATTTAAATACTTTTTTTGTCAAAATGTCCTTAAAACAATTTTATACATGTATTTTAATCTAAGTGACACTAAAGATCAGGAAAATTATCCATTTATGCGCCTTTCTAAAATCACGGTTCCGAACGTAGTCGAATACCTTAAAAAAGAAAAAAGCGCACCTTAGAGGAAACGAAAGAAAACCCAACGCAGGGGAATCTGAATAGTGGAAACTCAACGGTTCAAGGATTAATTACATAGGTCACACATAATAATTAGAGGAAATAATTAATATTTAATTAACCTGCATTTTTTTTAAAAAAAAATAATGTATTTAAACAACAAGCGCCAAATGAATATTACATTGGTTACTATGGAATGACCAATAGAGAACCGTGATTTCAAAGTTTTTAAATGGTTTCACCTTTCTAAGCTAATTTAATTTTTTCCATTCTAAGGTTAAAATGTGTCTTATAATCTCTAGAAACTATATTAGACCCAATTATTCAATCAGAATTTTCTGTATTAAGCTAATGTAGGGCAAGTTATTTTGAAAGCTCATCTAAGAAAGAATTTTACCCTTACTATTAATAATCTTACAATCAATATACAATTTTAAGAGCAGAACACTCAGTCTACTGATAAAAAAAATCTTTTACAAAATTAATCAGCGTGGGATTGTTTCGACACTTTAAATGGGAAGATAAACATGGAATGCGGATTTTTTTTTCTTCTGATGAAGTTTTTTACAAAAAAAAAAAAAAAAAAAAAAAAATGCAAGTCTCGATAATTTTGCAAATTAGAAACAGTTTTGAATAATTTTATAATTAATAAGGTTTAAAAATGGGTGGGTTACAAAAATTACATTTAAATGCTTTATAACAGATAATTACTTGAATATTTGTTTAATCATTTTAAAGAAGACGTAGCTAGTTATCGAATACCGGAAGCAGAAAGAAAGTCCTTTTTGATAGAAATAGCTCTTTATTAGAGATAACAAAACAATCTTAGGGGAGTGTCTAATAGATAAAGGAGAAAACAGAAGATCTGAGAAGTAGCAACACGAGGCAAAATCACAACAATGCATCTAACGAAAGGTTACTTCATGTCTCGAATTGAAATATGTTTTATTGATAATAGTATCTGAAACGCCCATCTTTTTGCTTTCGATACTTGTTTCTCTCGGTTTAATCGCTTCTTATAGTTTAAAAAGGAATTGGTCTTTTTCATAATTTGAATTAGTAAAAATATTTTATAAACTTAAAAATATCTTTTTACAATTGAATAAAGATCAATGAAAGAAGTAGGTTACAGAACAATAAAAAAGGAGGCTTAAATGTTTCTTAAATTTGTTGTAATATCACATAAGAAAATATTGCATACACCTCTATTTGTCAAAGTTCTTTGAACAGTTCAGCATTTCGCTCTTTCATTCAGTCAGTTAATTCTTACAGGAAAACTTTAATGTAACTAAGTGTATGTATTTCTACAAATATTAAGACCTATCTATTGTGTTTACTGAGAGAGAGAAACAATGTTAATCACAATATTTTTGTGATTAATATTGCATAATTTTTTATTAAGCTTTAGTATTATATTGAGGAATTTCCACGAACAAATTACTTCAAAAAATGATTTGATACATTATTTAATTTCCTATGTGGTCAGAAATTTGACGAAATATTTTCTTAAAAATATCATCATTATATATAAATATTGCTAACCTGAACACAAATCTCTCCCATCCCTGACGTCCATATTAAGGAAACATATATTTATTGGGTTATCTGTTTTGTCATTTCAAGTGATTGAAGAAAATTTATCGGATGAATTACATTTTTAATAAATTATTTTTCTTCGGTAATTATTTTGGATTTTTTAAATTTTAATTTTTTTGGTCGTGAATATTAGAATCATACACACACACTTACAAGTGGTTTTTCTTATTTTTTTGTCACATTTATCGTTCACCATTCGAAAATATTTACATGAAATATTTTATTGTTTTTATACTTCATAAATATTACTTATTGCAAAATTGTGATTGTAAATTTCTTATTCAAATTACTAATTTTAATTCATCCTTTTAAGGTATTTTATATATATATATATATATATATATATATATATAGGTCACTTTATATATGTTTATCCACGTTTTACTACAACAGAGGAGAGAAATTTTAAGAAAAAAAACGCCGATCATTATTTCAATGGGTTGTAACTCTGAAAATAATGTGAATTTTTCAAAAATCATATTTGAGCCTCTGTAGAAAGGTCTGAGCTATATACAGGCAAAATATTATTATAATAGAAGCATTTTTCACAAAAGGACAGCATTTTGAATAAAGATTATTTTAAGTTAATTTTTGGACGAAATATTGTAATTAAATAAATTTTTTTGTCAAAATGTCCTTAAAACAATTTTATACATGTATTCTAATCTAAGTAAGTGGCACTAAATATCATGAAAATTATCCATTTATACGCTTTTTTAAAATCACGGTTCCGAACGTAGTCGGATACCTTAAATACTTATAAAATTGATTAATAAACTAAACAACAATTAGATTTATAAGGGAAATTTATTAGTCTCATTTAAGTGAATGTAAACATAAATAACAGAATTAAAAATTCAATATTTACCTTTTGTAGATGCACATTGGCCCACTTTGTGAATGTTTTCTTTTGAACATGTAAGCGTTCTTGTCTCAAGCTTTCAACAACGGCTTCCGGTTGGTCAACAGACATATTTATTTTCCTTTTTGAATTAAATATTTCAAAGAGTTTCGTCAGTTCTTCAAAAAAAGTATAATCAGCAATACAAAATAAATCTGTTCTTAAAAAGTCATGGCGTAATTTTTAATAACTCTTTATAATGTCTTCTTTTATGTTTGAACAAAATTAAATCAAACACATTTGAATGAACAATGAAGGTTTCCAAGGAGGAATAGAAAATTGGAGCCTCTAAAACTCACGCTCTATGTCAAAAAACGAAAAAAAAGTACTTGACTAAGGAGATAGTGAAAAAATTCCTCTTATCTAAGACCTTATCCATAAAATCCTATCCAAAAAGAACCATTTGAGATATCATTTGTTGCGCTTCTGCAAAGACAATTGAGATTATACAAATACGAGTCGAGCAGAAAGGGAGATAAACACCGTACGCGATGCATGTGATCCCGATGAAAGATTTATTTCTATTTTATTTAAAAAATGGAAAAACATTTATTCCATAAGATACCTTGCGTATATATTTTAAACTATCCTAAAATATTTAAAATACACATATTAAATGCCATAGTGAAAAATTTAATATTTCTTTAAAAAATTCAATTTAATATGAAACGGAAAAGATATATTTATTTAAAAAAACTCCAACGATAATATCTATAACACTAAGTTAAGTGTTTTTCAGTCAAGTTATTGGCGAAATTTTCAAAAATGAGGGACCAGCAAAAGTCTCCTTATCATTGAATAGTATCTGGAAATTAAAGCGTCACTAATATTCCTCTTTTCAATCTTAAGATTGTATATGGACTTATGAACTCATATCAACTGACCTTCCCAGTATAAAATCATATTTTTTTAGTGAAATATTATATGCATTGGCTGCAATTAGTTCACTTCAAAATAAAGAATGTTACATACTTGTGACGAATGTTTTGGGATATGCGTTTGTTTTAACATGCTATACATTTAAGAAATTCTCAATTTCCTAATACTGAAAAGTAACAAATTTTAAGGTCAATATACACTCATGGACAAAATAATTAGCGCACCAAGAAAGAGTCGTCAAAATGAAACGAAATTTTACATAAGTAATGACTACTTTTATCAAAGTAAATGAGTAGAAAATCAAAGAAAAGGGATCATTTATTTCAGAGAAAAAGGCAAAAGAACAGAGAATTTAATACCCTGTTGAACCTCCTCTAGCGCAAATGCATGAGGTGATAAGATAGGGCATTGAGGCATACAAGTTCTGTATGATGTCTTGAAACATTTCGTTCCATATTTGCTGTAACCTTGCCTCTAGTTCGTTCAAACTCGTGGGATGCCCAGCTCACTGTCCCAAATGATCCCAGATATGCTCGATTGGAGACAAATCTGGGGATTGGGCAGGCCAAAGAAGGGTAGTAACAGTGCGGAGACAGTCTTGTGACACCTTTGGCGTGTGAAGCCGAGCATTATCTTGTTGAAAAATGGCTTCTGGGAGCCGTTGCATGAGTGGCAATACATGTGGTTGCAGGATGTCATGGACATACTGCTGGGCTGTCATGGTGCCACGGATCAATACTAGAAGTGACCATGTATTGTAGGCAATGGCACCCCATACCATCACACCAACTGCTGGAGCGGTGTGTCGCTGTAAAGCAAAGGCAGGATTGTGAGGCGTTCACCACGGGGTCTCCACTCACTAACACAATTGTCATCACTGCTGAGATTGAATCTGGATTCGTCGCTAAAAACGACCTGGTTCCATTCCGCTGCAGTCCTGTTTCCTCGTGCGTGGTTCCACTCCAAACGGAAGCGTCGATGGGTGGGCGTCAAGGGCAGCACACGTAATGGGTGTCGCGATCCCAAATGTCCTTCAGTCAGGCGCCTTCGTATGGTTCGAGAAGACACAGGGGCCCCTAGTGAAGGTGCTATCTGTGCCTGGATGGCGGCCGATGTAGCAGTTGGCTGCACGCGTGCATTTCTTATGATGTGGTGGGCTTCTCGACGACGGGTCTGTCAAGGGCGTCATGAGCCTGGTCTTCGTGTGAATGACATCTCTCTGATTCACTGGTCCCAACACCTCCTCATAACATAATCAGAGCGGCCTAACTGACGAGCTACTCGCCTAGCTGACCACCCAGCTTCCATTATGCCGATGATTCTCCCTCTCTCAAACTGCGACAGCTGCTCATATTGTCTTCGAAAACGGCGTAAGGGCATGTCTACCTCAGCTCTTACTTTGTAAGCGATTTAGCTCACTCAAACAAGCTTTGGTTACTTGTTTTATACTCCACGAAGAAAGACGTTAAACGCCCTCTACTGGCTATACGTAATGAGCAATCACGCTGCATTTCTAATCATTTGCATATCTCCCCGACATGTACCTTCATGTCAAGTTTCGTTATGATCCCGCAATTATTTCTTGGTGCGTTAATTTTTTTGTTCATGAGAGTATGTGTATGAATCTCGACCATACTGCTAAAAAAGTGGGAGAGGGACTTTTTTATTAAAATTAATCACCGTATGGTGGAAATTATAACTGATTCTATAAAAAGAGAAAAAAAATTAAAACAACAATGTATTACAAACATAAAAAGCATTTATTAAAAATTCGAATCTAGGTGCACCAAAAAATGTAAATACATTAGCTCATCTTTTGCAAAAGGATGTTTACACAATCGTGACTTTTGATTTACTATAACACAAAGCATTATAAGCAAAATCCTTTATATACTTATTAAACCAATTTTTTTTAGTTGCCCTGATTTCAATTACTAATCTCGTTTTCTCGATATTTTACTTATAAGGAATTTTGAACTGTTCTCTTTAATGAGAACTTTTGAAGTCATTAATATTTTTTTTCATATTCTTCAATTTAATTTCCGTTTAAACTTATTTAATTTGATTTTCACTCACATCAGTTTTATTGGGTTTAAAAATCAAAGACATACGCTCTGGTTTTAATATCTTAATTAAGTTGGCTATAATCTTTGCTGAGATATACTGTTTAGAAATTTTTATTTTTAGTTCAAACCAGTCTTAAATGTTTGATAAACTTATATGTGCCTTAATATTCCAAAAAATATTATTTTACCTAAATTTCAAAATGCAAGATTAGCAAGAAATGAGTTTTCCACTTCAGAGGTCTTTAGAGTGCGTGCTATTTCTTTAAATGAGACACAAAATTTGAACTACAGAAAAAATTCAAATGATGCACTTAACATTTGTTTTTAAAAAAAATAATGCAAAGTTCCGCCGATTAGAGATGATGTAACACAAATAGTATTATGATTGACATATATTAAAAATATGAAAAATCATTTGCATTACAGCGCTTGCTTATCAGCATTGCTCGTTGGAATTTTTTGCAAAATTTTGAGTGAGCATTAGTTACTTATCTGCACACATCATGCCACAGTTACGAAAAAAAAAAAAACGTTACTGGCAAAACTTTTCTACCAGAACCAGTAGTCTCCATGACAAGAATTCCACTGTATGAAGCAGATAAGAAGAGCTCCTTGTGCCTTACCCAAGATGACAGAAATTTGAAAGAACTGGGTAACTTGGCATGCTCTTCCATGAAGAGGACGAAAGTAAGCTAGTTTCCTCTAGCTTCGAAAGAGTGGCTACTGCGATCGTTGAAGCGAGCAGTCAGTCACAGGATGGTTGTGCTAAGTAGCATGCCGTAATCCACCGAACGGAAAATTTTACAGCGGTTTTTGCAATGAATCCTGTGCTGAGGTTCGTAAGTCCTTTGCACTTCAGTTCCTTGCTCGAATGGTGATTGATGTCACTTGGCCTTGAAACATTCTGTGGACTGAAGAAGTCCAATATTGCTCGATAGGTGTTAATACTCGCAATTATCGAATTAGGAAACCTCACGCTATCCAGGAACAACTCTTGCTTCCTGAAAAAAAGGACAGTATGGTCTTTAGCTACGTTAACGAATAAATCTTGTTGATATGTAAGATCTTTCCTCTTGATTGCCGAATTTTGTTGGAGTGATTTCGTCGAAAGGAACGCGGATGTGGGTGACAGGAAGTGAGTAAGCGCGCGCTATTTAATTTGACCAATGAGCGTGCGTGATGGGTCTCTTCGCTACCCTCGCTTCGAGGTCCAAATCGCATGATAGTGTCTCTTCACTACCCTCGCATAGGGTCCAACTCTAGTAGGTAGTTGTTTTTTATATTGTTAAAGCTAGCATTTAAAAAGATTCGAATTCTTATTTGGGATAAACTTACGATCCTTACGCTCAATCGTCAAAGTCTCAGGACTTGTAGTGTAAGAAATTTGAGATTAATTTATATGTGTAAACTATATTAATAATTATATTTACTGTTAAGTATCTGAAAAAGTTCAAAACATTCTTAAGAATATACGAGTAAGGAACATGGAATTATTCGAATAAATATTTTAGTGCGTATCTTTTTCATACTTTGAGGTTAATTCCTGTCGCTGTCAATAGCAAACAGAACAACTCATATGTTGTGGCTCCTCACATGGACATTATTTATCGTCAAAAAAGTGGACTGGGTATTGCTAGTCAAGATATTGGGGACATATTTGCGGCAAAATGAATAATTGAAAATGGACAAACAGTGATTTCGTTGGCCGTATACATTTCTCCGAATCAAACGGTTCAAAAAATTAAAGATTTCCTGCATTTTGTTCTTTTAACATATACCGAGAAGAGAGAGAGAGAGATGTGTGTGCCGCCGCGTCCGTCTGCTCTTTTAAAAACAAACTGTCGCTCGCTTCCCATGATTTTGAGTGGTGATTTCAGTTTGCCAGAAGTTGAGCCGCTCGCGTAGCTTTTTTGACTGATTAACTAAAGCTCGAAATGAATACAAATCGAAATATTCTGGCAACTAACAGTGGTATTGTTATTGACGCTGTTTTTCAATGGTTTTTAAATACTTTCAAATCACAAGTATATGTGCCATATTTTACTTATCATAAGTCTATTGTATCCATTCTTCCCCAAACTGAACAAGAGTAAATACTTTTGATTAAAAATTGCATTTATCCTAAATAAAATTTTCATTAAAGATATAATTATTCGATAGAAAATTATTTCCAATCATACTCGATTCAAAACTCAATTTAATCTCACTCAATTCAATCACACTAAAAATCATGGGAAACGAGTGGTAGTTTGTTTTTAAAAGAGTAGATCCACACACACACACAATACACACATCTTCGGTATATGGTAAAAGAACAAAATGCAGGAAATCTTTAATTTTTTTAAACCGTTTGATTCGGAGAAATGTATATGGCCACCGAAATCCCTGTTTGTTCATTTTCAAGTCTGTTGTATCCACTCTTCCCCAAATTGAACAAAAATAAATAATTTTGATAAAAAAAAAATTGCATTACTTCTTATGTTAAATAAATAAAATTTTCATTAAAGATATAATTATTTGATAGAAAATTATTTCCAATCATACTTGATTCATTTTTTTCAGAATTTATGTTATTATTGCGTATTTACGACGATAACATGTCAGATGTTACACATCATATGCGACTACTCTGTAAGGCTCGTTTCTTTTTTTTATTTATTTATTTGAAGAGATAACTGCAAATGGAATAAAAATCTGTTCTGTCACAGGACAAAGGTACCAAGATATGCTGAAGAATTTTGTAAGCCCACAACTTCAAGAACGTGGATGCCTTCAGAACATTTTATGCAGTATGGCCCACCTCCTCATATGTAAAGCATTTACTAAGATTGCTATGCATTTCACAGATGCATGGTTTATCAGACGTTAATTTCCTACTGCATGGCCTCGTGGTTCGCTAGATACCACCCTCCACGATTTTTGGTTGTGAGTATTCCTAAATGACAGTATCTACCGTAATGATCTGTACCAGATCTGAAGGATAGCCCTCGGCTCCATGTTCTTGATATTCAGGCAGACTTACTCCAGTCAGCTGCGGAAAACAGGTTTCTACGGTTAGAGCACATTAATGAAAATGAAGAGGAACATATTGAGCAATTATACTTTTTAGTCTTATTTAACATTTATAAAGCATTTTAAATGTTTTATGTGCATTACAGTTCTACCTATTGGTGTATTTTCGTAAATAAAATCTAGCGCAGTATTGGAATTATCTGTGGTTCAAATTTTATCTCATTTGGACCAATAGAACGCGTTCTAGGGGGTCCTCTGACATAGGAAGCATATTTCCTGCTAACCTTATGCTTCGCTTAACCAATATAACATTCACTAATAAACTTAGATACAAGTTCAAAGGCAAGACAATGCGTTAAGTTGAACGATATAATGGTTTAAAATATTTCTCAAAACCACTTCTTATAGATAAATATAATTTTTATTAATAATTGAAACAATTTTTATCTATAAAATATATCAATTGCTATTTGTAAGCTCCTTTTATAGTATTATATTAAGTTCTTATTAAAATCACTTTATTTATGTAGCAGTAATTTGATTTGATTTTTTTTTTTTCATTAACGTCGTTATTTGAAGTTACGCTAGAGCTATTGGTGACTAATCTCGGTCAAGTGATGTAGACCCGGGGTGGGCATTAAGTCGTTCGCGGTCGACCGGTGGACCGTCAAGACATGTTGGGGTGACCGCCTGAGAATTAGTAGTTAGTAAATGTATACCGAAACATTCAAGATTGGCTGACAGTATCTAAGTATTCTACTGATTATAACTAGGAGCAGTGGCGTAACGTACACCCCGCTACTTCCACATCGGGGGGGTGGGGCCCAAAGCCTATGTTACGCTATGGTTTTGCAATCCTTTGTAGGATCCCGTGGGGCCCGAAACCCGACTTTGCAGGGGCCACTAATATTCTCCGTTACGCCACTGACTAGGAGCACTATCTTTAGATGAACATGTTTTATTTTTTAATGTATTTTGAATTGTTTCGAACAAATGCATCATTTGATATTATATTTGTGGCTATTATTAAGTTTGTAACTTGCGTTTTGCTTTAAACGCTGTCTTAAAAGTGTATTTTATTGTAGTTATGCACATGTTCCGTATTTTTTATTAAGTTATATTAAATGCAGACCTTTACCTTAGTTCACTACACCTACGCCACTGGGTGGACCGCAACACCATGAAAAAATTAGAAGTAGACCGCACCCTGGAAAAGTCTGCCCACCCCTGATGTAGACGATGCTTGTGTTGGCACCACATTCTTCAAACTTTATAAATGTCGGTAATCTTTACACATGCTTTTTTTTCCGATTAGGTGAAAAAGTACGACGTACCAATATTCGAAAAGGATTTTAAACTTGTTTAAGACATACTGAATGATAAATATTTAGACACTAAAATTTCTAGCAGAATTCACAACGGCAAGTTAAAATAAGAAAAAGATTTATCTGTTATTGGACTACAAACAGTATGAACTCGTATTACTTAAACTTTAATAATCTGAAAAAGCATTTTCACTACTAAGAAAAATGTATAATTTAACTACAATTACGGTAACCTAATGAGTATTTCTCTAGCTATTCTTTATTTATCTTTTGTGTCTTCTTTTGCGGAACTTTATTAAAGTTTTATTCCTGTTCTAAAATGTGTGTGTGTGAATAGATCATTAAATTAGGATAGTTCATAAGATGTATACTACTATTTAATTCTCATTTATCAACAAGAATTTGTTTGAAAAAATGGATATGTTTGTACATGCACGTAAGTTACTTTATTATGGTTGTTATTTAATTACAAAGATGTGAGAAGTAACTAAGACAAAAGTAGAGTTATGATTTTTCAATTTATGCAGTCATTCGGCTTTAATATAAAATTTTATGAATGTATTACTGTAGATTTTTAAAGCCATTCATTTAATTGGTGTACTGCTATTTTTAATAGCAGTACATCATATATTTTAAATACAGTAGTAGTCTAGGACAAGCTTGAACAATATAGCGGTACTAGGGCTCGTATTTATGGATTACCAGAATTGGGCACCAGGTTAAGAAAAGTTATCGCGAATTTTCGAAAATTAATATTTAATTAGAAAATAAAGATTTATTAATAAGTTTTGAAACGAACAAAAACAACTTTTTACTCTCTTTGTATGTGCCTGTATTTGTTATTAATCGCTACCAGTAATTTAGAATTAAACTAATGTAATTACATGTTGTTTCCTTAAAGAAAGAATAGTTGCACTTATTTTATTTAAATAACTATGATTTCCTAATATTATACAAGATTGTATCATAACGAAACAACTTAAAGCATTGCATCGCTGGATTTTTGTTTCTCCGTTTCTTACTTGTTACAAATAAGTGCATGAAGTTTCAATAAACTTTTTTTTTTGTTCAACTCGTTTCACAGTGGGAAATTTTTTCATCACGGTTACAAGTAATATCTACATTGTTAGTTATAATAAATACACTATGTCACAAAAAATATATATATGCACGCAGAAGGAAACGAGCTACTATCACGAAACTTAACATGTATGGAGTGTATGGGAAGATAAGTAAATGAGATTACGAATTCAGAAGAACAAATTTTTTTATGATGATGTGGCATGAAAAAGATTATAAATAAGTAGATAGTAAATCCACCTTTGGCAGCTATACGCCGAAACACGGCGTGGCATCGAATCAGTGAGGTCACCTATGACCTCCTGCGGAAGATCATGCAATTATCTTTGCAACTGGGCAGTTAATTCACCAGTATTCCGGGACGTCTGCAGGGTTATCTTCAAAGCACGTCCATGGTGTTCTCTATTGACGAAAGTCTGATGACCTGTCAGATCACGGGAGTACGTAATATCCTTGGAGACATTGTTCAGAGGGTCACGCAGTATGTGGACGAGCGTTGTCTTGCTGATAAATAATACCTGGGCAACTTGATACCAAAGGCAGTACAACTAGCGTTAAAATGTCGTCCACGTAACTGTGTGCCGTCAAAGTGCATTGAAGGACAACTGGAGGTGATCTTGTGTTCCAACCAATCGTTACACACACTCTTACACCTTGTGTAATCGCCATATGCCTCTCGACAACAAATGCCGAATCGGACTCGTGGCCTGGTGGCTTCCACACGCGTATGCGCTGGTTATAAGCATCGACATTGTACCGGGATTCATCGCTGAAGATTACACGCCTCCAGTTAGTCTCACTCCAGCTTGCCCGAGGTTGGCAAAAATACAATCAAAACTGCCTATGATGCGGGGTCAGTGATATGTATCTTAATGATTGTCAGTTCCTCATACCTGCGTCAGCCAGTCTTCTCCGAATGGTTTCCCTTGATACCACCGGATGTCTGTAAGGTGGTAAATGGCGTCGAACCGATTCTAGCGACGTTATTGGCGAGGACGTGGCCGCTCTAATGATTGCGTGATCATCGCACGCATTTGTGTTCATGGAATGCCTTGATCCTCCGCAACGATATGTTATCCCTTCTGCAATACATTATTGCCAATACCAAGCAATTACTAAATCGCTCCGACTGAAGTGGCCGCTGATACGCCTCTATTTAAACAACCTGCTTCTCTGAAGCCTATTATACGGCCTCTCTAAGAGTTGGACAATTGTTCATACTGTCGGCCGTTACGTCCCTGAGGTATCTCTAGTTACAATACCATCCATCCAAGTCGACAGATCTGTTTGAATAACTTTATAGCATGAGCAATCATGCTTTTAAACTCTCTCGGCTGCACATCCCATATGCTCATATCATGCTTACCCTTGCTTCATTAGGGTCGAAATTTTGGTCACTTGCATATCTCTTACCAGACTACATTCCAGCCAAGTTTCGTGATAGCAGCTTGATTTCTTCTGGGTGCATTTATTTTTTTGTTACAGAGTGTATTTCGTCACACCCATTGCAGTAGTAGTTCGTGTATGACGAAATATTTCGTCGTACACAGTTAACAGGTTAAAAATTCCAAGTAACAAACTTAAATTATTCTGATAGTTGAATAAATAAGGAAGATAATTACAATATAAAAAAAATTCTCAAATATGTCCTTCATTTTTCAAAATCCGTCACACCCATATAAAGGGTATTCTTTTTGTTACTGCTGCATCTTTTACTTTCGTCAAATAAGTTACGCTTAATTTAAAAATTAGAAACTATTAATACCATTTCGCATTTATTTTAATTAGTTGATTTTTTCCATTATACATAAATAAATATTTATTTATATATAATGGATAAATTCAATTAATTAAAATAATAATTTTAACTCTCTCTCTATAAATTTTTATATAAATTTATATTAAATCTATTATATTAGATATAAATATATCAAATAATATAAATGTTTATTATAGATGTTTATATAAATGAAGCCCAGTGGCTGGGTGTTAGAGTATCGCGCTTCAACGCCACAGATCCAGAGTTCAAATCCCGTGCTGGGCAAGGTCAAAGCCTCTCATCCCTTCAGTGGGTCGATAAATGAGTACCAAGCTTGCTTGGGAAACTAAACACAGGGGAGTTTCGCGTCAGACTGACTACCTGACCGGAACATCTACGCATACTCATCAGTGCCCAAGTTCTCGAAAACTGATAAGGGCGCAGATTGACCCTGAAGGGCTGTTGTGCCACTGTGAGTTTAGTTTAGTATTTATATAAGTATATATTTACTTTTGCCAAAAAATAATTTTAAAAGCCAAGTTTTTTATTTATTTACTTTACTATTGTTTAAATTGCATCCATTATTTAAAATAATGAGCCTCAATACATTTTATGTCCGGGTGTACTCTTGTATTATTAAGTGACTTGGTCTTATTAATACATTCAATTAAAATAGGTACAGCATTATAATAAAATAACTCCATTACCATGCATTAAATGTATACTAGTGTAAAAATTAAGGTTACAAAGATAAAAAAAAATGAAAGTTCGAAAAAAAAAATATTGTTTTATTGCAAGGAAATTTGGTGTACTAATATTTTATGTAGTAAGGCAAGAAATGGTAGCCATGAAAATTGCATAGAAGTTAACCCGTTAACGCCCAAATTATTTTAAAATTGAAATTTTTGAAAAATATTTTTAAATTACATTTCAAATATCATAAATAGAGTAATTATGAAGTTGTATCCATTTTCCGTAATTAGCAGCTGAGATAATAGGTGATC
Organism: Trichonephila inaurata madagascariensis; assembly: GCA_019973955.1. Classification (NCBI taxonomy): domain Eukaryota; kingdom Metazoa; phylum Arthropoda; class Arachnida; order Araneae; family Nephilidae; genus Trichonephila; species Trichonephila inaurata. Next base: position 314,378 of record BMAV01027448.1, on the reverse strand, counting down.
TATAAATAGATCGCTGGGCGCTTATGGTAGTAAAAGCCCAAGTAACTTTCCTGTGGTTTTATATTTAAAGAATTACAAATTTAGGGGGTAAATGACACTTTTGTAAATTTAAAAGCAACTAATGAGAATTAAAAGAGAGAGAAAATATTATTTTACTGATCTCTAAACTTACTTAATTATAATTTTATGCAGCCAATTTATAAAAGTTAAGTGTGATATAATGGAAAACATTTCAGACAAAGGGTTACATTATATTTTGTACAAAACGTAAGAGGTCTACCCTTACATTTTTGAAACTGGCATCTCCTTTGGTTTTGTCTTTTTCCTATAACATGGTCTTTTCTATCTAAACGCACAGAGTCTATTACGTTTGATCTTAATGGCATCATCAGAGGTCTTCCAATGCCTTTCTTAGAATTTGTTCCCCGTTTGAGGTACGCAACGGCGATATATCTTCGGATGTCTTTTATACTTTTCTTTTAATAATTTGTTAAATTGAACAGAATATACGTATTTACGATAGCCAAGTCGCGATAAATCTAGTAAAGATTGGCCAGTACCATTTTTTGCCACGGATCTGAATTGTGGGTTTTTCTAAGAGCCAGTCATGCTGGTCGACTCTACCCATATTTTTGTTATACTGGTGAATAGTATTAGGTTGCAAAATTTGGGATTTTTCTTTAAAACCTTTTTGATGCCTTGAAACATTAAAGGTTGTATGTAATCAAAGTTGGTCGTTGTTGTTACACATATGTTGTCTTTAAATTTAACTATAGTTATTTCGTTCTTTTCGTCGAAACAATAGTCATAAGAACCACGGCATTACGGGGGCTAGATGGCAGCTGCTCCGTACTATTAGGGCCGTCATCGTTTATGTCTATCGATTCATATTGTTCTTTTACTTCTATTTCTTCCATGGGTACACAAATTTCTACATTACCTGACAGATCTTTTACCGATGGAGTAATCATTTCATCATTATTAAAATATTCTTCGTCAGTTAACTCATCCACATTTGGCAATAAAGAAATTATATCAGACTATTTCCTGAGAAAACATATATTCTAACGCTTCTTCGGCGGTGTGAAACACTTTACGCCGAGACATTCTGGAAGAAATGAAACGGGGAAAAAATTATATTAGTTATATATACCACTAATGCCCAGCGATCTATTTATAGATCAGCATGTTTAAACTTACACTTAAATAAAAAAAACAGTTATTTTTCTAATATAAATAAGCCAAAATAATTAAAAAGGTATTGAAAATGTAAAACACATAAAAAAGTTGAACTTACTTTTAATTTTTTTTCTGTTGGATACAAAATCGAAAGCTGCACTTTGAAGCTCAAAATGGCGAACATCAGACGCTAGCTGCTGGACTGCTATGGGAAAAAATGCTTCAAATCTCGTTTGGAGGTGTAGCCACATGTGTAAGGAAACCAGCCAATGACAATACGAAGTGATTAAAAAATATCGTTTTCACTGGGAGTTCTGAGTGGGAGGTGATCTATAAATAGATCGCTGGGCGGTAACGGGTTAAAGGTGGCTTTCATGCAAATAAGAGCGACATTAGTCAAAATAGGGCACGTCATAACTCTGTATTACTCGCCTAATAAGAGGCATGACCACCTAGTACAGCAATATAAGTGCACAACGTACTCTCATACTGTTAATGAAGCTATAGATCAAAGATTGTGTCGATAATTCCCATTCTTCCAAAAGAGCCGATTTTAGCACCTGTGAAGGGTCCTTTAAGTTAGTTGTCAACATGCAATTTAATTTTGGACACCAGTATATATATATTTAATCGAACAATCTTATTTCCAAGCCTAAGAGTTTGTTGTTGCATTACTGTAGCTCTTTTACTTTGACCTGCACTGTTTTACTATATTCCAATTTATCGTTTAGCATTAGTTCAATTCATTTCAATTTAGTATATATTATAATTAATAATTATATATATTAACTAGATAGAATTTAGCAAAAAAAGCAGATTAATTTTCCTTCTGTCAATGAAATCTATCCCCTGGATGCCGAACAAGTTTCATCTTGACTGATAATTTTTATTTTTGAAGAAAATTTGTATTTATCCAATAATTTTTGTAACTCTATTCTTTTTTTTTTTTTCCAAATTTTCTTCAAAAAGCGTAATTTTATGCTTAAAGTCAATTAAAAAAAAGTGTGGGAATTAAGGCGTTCCTATTGAACTGTAAATACAGAGAATGCTTTATTTATGATAAATTGCTTTAAAGTACGGAAAAGTTATGTTTAAAATGATAATGTCTATTCTTTTCGTAAAAAAAAAAAAATGTAGCTTCTTCTTAGAAGCTGATTATGGTACGATATATTTTTTAAAAATACGTCAATTTAAAAAAAAACAAATACAGTACTGTTTTTTATTATTATTATTGCAACATTATGAAATAAATATCTAAAATAAATTAAATTTTTTTCCACGCATTTCTAACAGCAGAGTGAATAAACTATTAAATTTACAGAGCAATAAAAAATGCAAACATAATGCTGAAAATCAACATGTCAAATAACATATTGATGCTGAACGTCTCACTATGGATTGGCATTCAAGGTGACTTTTGTCTGATTTCAAAGTTCAACCGTACTCTTTGAATGCCTAAGGGAAGGTGCAGGCCATCCAAAAACCGAAACCTGCTGTGCACTGAAGAAGGTTTGTACATCTTCTGAACAATATGCACAATGGCATTGTCTTCTTGAAATACAGCTTCGAGAATCAGACCATAACACCAGGTGTTTATCCAGCATGATATTGAATGACACATTAGGAATAAGGTGTTCTCCACCATAGAGCAATGCTTCTCAAACTTTCAATATTTGCGACCCAATATTTAATCATAATTTTCATCACAACACCCTCCATACAATAACAATGTATATTGCATTCCATAATACTATACTATTACTTTAACTTATTAAGTACCCCACCGGCATTTATTAACATCTCTCTCAGCTAAAACGTTAATTGCCCCGGACGTATATATATATGTCGCAGGAAAATGATGAAATTAGGACTTTCATCGAATCCCTAAGGGAGATGATCAATTCACGTAAGTTGTTAAAATAACGTCTCTTTGAGGTCATTTCCCTTATGTAAGAAAGGGATTTGTCCTTGTACTTCCTAACCATACAGGTAGTACTACCGATCCCCTAAGTATCAACCCCATATCTTTAAAAAATGGCTGACTTGTTCATTTCATCATTTCACTAAAACAGTTCGGGGAGATTTGATCAAATCTCTCTCTCTCACACTTACTTACATAAGGGAAATTACCTCAAACAGACGTTATTTTAACAACTTGTGTGAATTAATCATCTCCCTTAGAGATTCGATGAAAGTCCTAATTTCATCATTTTCCCGCGACATATACATCATTCCGAAGTACGATATTTTCTGTGTACTGCTATCCATAAAATTATTCCGAAGGCTTTGGAATGCAATAAAAGGACCTTGACAGTGTTTGCGAAGGATTTACTTATTTCACAAGGATTTCCTTATTTATTCCTTTTCTCCCCCCAACCTCCCCAATACATCACATACGTGCGCCTACGAGGAAAACAGTGGTGTTGGGGAGCGAATCACGTAAGTTTTATAATCGGCAGTTAAAGGACTAATTATAACGGTACAAAAAAAAATATCAAGAAAAGTGTTAATTTCTGAAAATAATTTTATATATGACAAGTTCACATGGGGTCAGTGGTAATTATTAAACTTGTTCTTAATTTAGTATTGCTAAATTAATTATAAAATATATTGTGCAGTACAAATACATTATAAGTGTATTATATCAGTATAAATATGTATTTATTTCCTATTATGTCAGAATGTATTTTGTTTGAAAACCTTCAGTAGATTAATAATTTTTTCATCTTTTGTTTTCGACTTTTCAATGGACTCTCGACCCCCTTGTATAGTTATCATGTCCCTCTAGGGGGCGCTCCTCACAGTTTGAGAAACGCTGCCGTAGTCTTCCAAATGTGGGTTTATCGTTATAGTTCAGATTGTATAAAAAGACTCAATAATAATGTAATTACAATGTGTAAATACAAATTGTTACTAAAAGTTGTACAATATTTTATTTGTTTTAATATCTTCAAAATCTTGCACGTAATCAATCTACTGGTGTAAAGGAGGAGGTGTGAGTGTTTATTAACATAGCACTATAAAGCAATACGAGAGATGTTGGTGATGGACCTCATAATTTTGAACCACGGATAAGTGGTGAGGATGACTCTTGAGCCTCTCTAAATTACCTCACCAAGCTACTTTGAGCCACGACAGATTCAGCGTACATCAGCCTCTCTACACGGTGGATCTTCAGTTACACTAAAATTTGAACTCCTGACACGCCAGACACGAACTCATGACCACTAGGCTATCGTGGCCTCTTAAATGGAAAGCGGGGAGTTATATATATTACCAGAAAAATAGGGGAAGGAATATAAATGAACTAAAATATACTTGTTATACAATAATAATTATTAACAAATAAAATAAACAACACAGAAAATATTTTTTAAGGCCTAGAGTAAATTTTTTTTCAAAACGGATCAATTAGACCCAGACAGATAAAATGCGTAACATTTTTTCCAACAGGGTTCTAAGATTACTGGAGTACCTATTGGCTGAGCTAATTCCACATATTATTTACCAGATTACGTTTCAGAGATGGGTGAGTGAGTGTAGGGTTTTATGGCGCAAATTTTGGCAAATTTTTGAGCCAATTTTGGCTATGCTCCGCCAAATATTTGTTAAAAAAAAACTCAAAATATTTTATAAAAACATTTAAAAATAATGTTAACAGTTTTAAAAAGTTACAACTTCAAATCACATAAAACCTTTTTCGAGTAATTAAAGAAAAAATTTGGTGGGGAGTTTCCCACCAAGTCAGACCATATATTAAAATAAAAACAATTGAAAAAGACGAATGGTACATGTATTGTCCAATCCTGTTTCAAACCAACAAGTTATCAAAAATTAGCTTTTATTTTTCTTGAATCGGGTTGGAGTTAACGTGCGTGTGTGTAAATAATTGTCAGGATTGTTTATAAAACATTTTTTTATGTGCGAATTTATCCGTAAGATCTAGCTCAAGTTCCTCCTCCACGTCAAACATAAGTAAGTCTTCGTCATCAATAGTATATTCCGTAGGTGCTGACTTTTTGGGTTTATGTGGAGTCACATTTTTATTTCAATTTTTGAATTCTGTACTTTTGGGCGCTTTCTTCTATTTTTTGAATTCTGTTTAACATTTTGTGGGATTTTAGATGCATTAGAAATTTCGGTATTGTGTGTAATAGTTTCAGACTCTGATAAAGGAACTGATGGTTGAACTTTAGTTGAAGGTGCGGCGAATTTATTAGAAGTTGTTGGAATTGGGTTCGTTTCAGTTGATAAAGATGAGGCAGAGGTATTCAGGCTATTGTCAGGGGCAGAAGCAGAAATGGGTTCAGGTAATCGAGATTTTAAGGTTCGTTTTATTGAAGATGCGGAAGGCAAGAGGTTTACTTGAGTGGTAGACGACGAAGTGGAAACTGAAGGAATTGAAGGAGATGCATTTGGCTGAGGTATGGATGATAGAGGCGGAAGTAATTGTAAAGGTGGGCATTTGATTTTAGTAATATTTTCATCTGTTTGTGTTGTACTGGTAGCAATTGAGGGCTTGGCAACTTGGGCGTAAGTTTGAGATAACTGTGGGGCTATTTACGTGCTTCTGAATAAGAAATATTTTTATTTGTTTTTATTTCTTGTATCTGCTTTTCTATTTTCCACTTCGGGCATAATTTTGAATCTGATGGATGGGACTGAGTACAATTAATACATTTCGGCTCCAGAGTACAATCCGTGGAAGAATGCCCAACGGATGCACATCTAGAGCATGTTAACTGACCGCGGCAGGAGGTTTGGGAGTGACCGAACCTCTGGCACTTAAAACAGCGCAGAGGGTCCGGTATGTATGGGCGTATTTTACAGTTGAGGTAGCCAGCTTTTATTATTGTCGGTAAGTTTGGGCTATTGAAAGTTAAAATTAAGTGTTTAGTTGGAATAAGTTTTGAGTCTTTTTTAATTGTGATTCTTCTGACCTGAATAATCCCTCAAGGATCTCCGTATCAGGAGTGGTCAACAGGTCAGGTTCAGAAATAACACCACGATAGGAATTCAGGGTTTTATGCGGACTTATTGTTACAGGTTCATTAAGAAATGATTTTGCGAGAGGAAATGACTTTGTTTGTAATGCTGATGTAGTTTCTATTAGTAGATCTCCGGATCGCAAACGTTTAATTGACTTTGGTTCACCACCTATTCCGATAATGGCTTTATGAATAGCAAATGGGGATTTGTTTGACATCTGATTGTTTTTTAAAGAAATAAGTAGGTATCTGGACATTCTTGAAATATATCATCGACGTTGAGAGTGGGTAATACGAGGCCTTTACCCGGGCACAGCTGCATTGGATCCATAAGTACGCGTACATAACTTCGTCCTGGCATGCCTCCACCCACCACGGAGTTCAACAAGGGAGGCAGTGTGCTGGTCATCTGGCCAAAAACCAGGCACGGCGCTTACCCAGAGTACACCCAGAATATAGTGATACAGTCCAGGGTGAGGATCCAACGGGTAAACCCAACACCCCTTATCTGCAGCACTAACCTTACAGCAGTGTCTGTTCGGGGACACCGAAGAGAGGTACTACCAGCCGATTGACAGGAGCAAGCTCACTCCTGCCTCCCGTCTACAGCGAAGCGTGGCCAAAGGTATTCCCAGGACACCATTTTCCTCCTTACGGGACGCCGCATACGGCAAACATGCGGGTTGAAAAACCAACGGAGTTAGTCGAAAATAAATAAAGCAACATAATCAAAGTATCGAAAGAAATATACGAAAAAGAAACTAAATTAACACAATACAAAATGTAAACCAAAATATGTTAATAATAAGTAGTAAGCTTTTTCAATAGAAAAAAAACTAACCAATCTGAACAACGTTCATATTTTAAAGTTTGTCTGTGGTCTGGACGTGAAAAGAAGAAAAGGGAAATTGAATGACAAGAAGGAGGGTCCAAAATAGAGAAGCATCACTAGGGTACCCTGGGGTCATAACACCCGTGTTTACCAAAGACAGTAAACTCCTTGGGAAATAGGAAAAGATCACTAGGGTATCTCGAAATTGTGACACCCGTACTCACCTAAAGAAGGTGAGCCCCCTGAGGAGGTTTCAGAGATAAAAAAAACGCTATAACATTCGCTTCAAACCTTGATTCTTAACTTATTCAACAACATACTTAGCTTGGGGAGGTTAAGAATTATTATCCATTATGATGAAAACATGAAATCAGCATCAGTTTGTGGTGTGACACATGTATCAAGGATCTCGTCCTGATGCTTTTTAGTCATAGATTTATTGCTTATAACCGTCGTACTTCGAAGCTACTCAAGGGTTCTATTGGAGATGGACCTCGTAGTTTGAAACCACTACCATCAGTGTCGGTTTATCTATCGGGCGCTTGGGGTGGGCACCCAGGGGCCCGGAGAAACTCAGAAGGACCCGGATAAGCTGGACTTAACTAGATTTTCTGGTTATAAATTTCGATCCTCCAGTGCCAAGGGGGTCTGTAGAGCTTCTACGCCCAGAGCCCGAAATGAGCTTAAGTCAGCACTGACTGTCATGTGACGAAGACGAACCATCTCCAAATTTTTACACCAGAGTCATTCTTCTATGGAGCACATGCAGATTATTGTGACCCCCTAGAAGAATCTTATTCTAAACCATGATTCCACATTCTCTATAACTCTGTTTTCAAGATTTAATTTAAAAGAATCTGGTTTCTTGCTCTCTCCAGATCAGCACATGGCAAGAGTTACTCTCCTACATAAACTAAGACGTATGTGAAAAGTATAGAAATCTATTGCAGTGTGGTCCAGATAACGTCCTCTATTGCCCGTTGTAAATGGGAATTTACGTGTCGTCTATTAAGTGGGATACGCACAAGAGGTCGTCTTGTATTTTCTTGATTATGAAGTTCTTGTAATTTTCTTGATTATGAAGACATCTATGCATCACAGTAGTAGATGTTGTTTTATCTGTTACGTCACAATGTGATCCAAAATGTTGCTGTGGCTCAGAAGTGAGCAACTTCCTTTGGGCCGAGAGCTAGAAAATGACTGTTGTTGTAACCCGTGTGTAATCTAGAACGCATATTTGTGTTACTGATTTTTCAGATCAAATTTATCCCACAGATCTTAGATCTTTTGCATCACACTATGAGGAATATTAAAATGTCTAACAGTGTCAGTTTGGGATAACCTCATTTACACCCACCCCCCATCACATTGGACTATTGTCTTGACAAATTGATATTTCTTAGACCAGGGCTCTTTGCATAAATGGTTGCGGCTCCTCAGGTTTTTGTTTCTATGTATTATTAAAAAATAATTATGAGTACTATAAAAATTTGTTTCTATTTCACTTTTTCTTTATAGTTACTTATTGAAAAAATTATTAGTATTTGCATACACATTTAAACATTTGATTAGTTTAAGATAGTTACTTGTGTATTAAATTATTTTCCATTAACAAAGTTCACATTGAGAATCAGAGAAAATATTAGAATTGGTTCTAAATCAGAAAAAGTTCAATTTATCGGTAAGACACGGAAACACTCCTTAAAGGGATTTCCAGCAATATTAACTAATTTGCATACACAAATTTGGGAGCATTCATGAATGGACAAGATATATACTTAAGCCCCCCACAAAAGTGACAAAAACACATTACGAGTTAATAAAAAGAGTGCTGAAATTGACTTTTATACACCAGGACAACCAAAATAAATTTTAATTATTAATGTAAACATAAAATTTCAAAATTAAGTACTTACGACATTATTACGGACTTTTTCCATAAAGTTTAAAAACTTAATTTCCAACGTTATATATTGATAACGGTTGTTCTTGCACTGAGACATGCAAAAAAAAATCTTCGATTGTTCTTAATTTTAGAAGGAATAACAAAAAATGCTACTTTATTTACATATAAGTTAATTAGAGCTCAACACTCTTGATCGCGCGACCGAGACCTTGATCCTCCTCCTGTAGTCATGTATAATTATAAATGGCCGGTTCTTTGACACCTTTATTATATTGTTTCGCTTACAATTTGGCTCTCCACTATCGAAAGGCCAAAGGGCCTCGGTAGCCTAGTCGTCAAGGTTTCGGACCGTGGCTGGCATGCCATGAGTTCGAGCCCAGTACCACTAAAGACACGCCGTGTAGGGGAGCGATGCACGTTAAATCTGTCAAGGGCTCAAACGTCCTCCCGTTGGTGTGGTGTGGTAGTTAGGTGAGGGCGGTGCCAGCTCAGGTGTCATCCTCGTCACTTGACCATGGTTCAAAATCACGAGGTCCGTCGCCAAAAGCCCTCATGTAGGTGAACAGAGTGCGACGTTAATTTTCATTCACTCACTCACTCGAAAGGCCAACTAAAACTTAGTACTTACAAATGAAGATCAGCAATACGTTGACAGGGTGTGAAAGTTTGGAATAAGGTGTCAGCTCATGTTTTGTCCTCATCAATTGACCAAGGTTCATAATTACCAGGTCAGTCGGCAATAACCTTCGCGTTGCTTTAGAGTACAATGTTAATAAAAGTCAAATCAAATTGACTGTATTTAATATATTAGTAGATTACCGATTACTCAAAAACCAGTTCAGTTGAAATTAAAATTTTCTCGATAACTTCTAATTTCAACATTATTCAATACATTTTCAATTTAATTTTCAAAGATATAAGAGTTTGGCAATCAAATAGGCCCCTTTATTTTTTTCCTCTTTCAAATTAAAATACAACATTGCATTTTCAATTTTGAAGATTAAATTTTACTTCTGAGTTTTCTAAAATTTTAGTTTAAATTTTCGTTCTGAAAAAAAAATTCTAAAAAACCATTTTAAGCTCGAATTCCAGCAGGGATGCATGTTAAATTTTCTAATTATAAGATAAATCTATATTGAAAAAATTTTATCTTACTTTTTTAGTGTATAACTTGAATTCCTGCACAGCTTGCCGAATCAACAAATAAAATTTAATTTTGCATTAAAATGTATTTAACCTAATAGAGAAATGAGTGATCACTATAAAAATAAAAAGTTAATTAATGGACATTATAATTCACTATAAACTGGACTGTCTCTCCCCCTCCCCCACATTCCAAGTTATAAATATTACAAAACTACTCAGCCAAAGTACAAGAAAAGCGAAAGTGTACACTTACAGCAAAGCTCAAGGTGAGTTACAAAACGAAAAAAGAAATTCTAGTTTTGGTGTCTCCTTTTGTGATACCCTGTTTCTGACGAAGACCTGAATTACGTGGTTCGTCGCCAAAAGCCCTCGTGTAGCTGAACAGTGTTGTTAATATTCAATCAATCAATCAATCTGACGAAGACCTGTCATGTAGAGAACGATGTTTGTTAAATCCATCCCCGTGAATCTAAGCGTGATTGTCTTAAAGTTCTCCCATTAGCATGGAGTCAGCTCAGATGTCAACCTTGTCATTTTACCATAGATCAAAATTACGAGTTCAGGTTTTGTGCGATATAGAGCAACAAAGGCTATTATCCTTGAAAAAACTAAAGGATTTATAAATTAATACATATCAAAATATTTCATTTTCTGGATAAAAAATCTGAATGATAATCTATTTGACAAAGCTTTCTCCAATAGTTCTTTGAAAGTAATGTTATAGTGTGGATCAATTTTGAGAAAATGCTTTAATTGATTTCGAGGATGAATATATCTGTTGCAGTTTAACAAGATGTGGTCCAAATCGCATAAGCAATTACAAAATCTGCAGTTTGAGTTGTCTGATAAATCAAATTTTCGTAGAAGTCCAGGAGTGATGATCATTTTGCTGAAGATTCAAGTGCATAGGATTTCTTCTCTTCTATTACTTGTCCACTTAGAGATCGAGCCTATGTTTGGAATATTGCCCAAGTTTTCAAAATATTTGCTTGAACAGAAATTAAAATTTGCTTTTTTAAAACTCTCTTGATATAATTTTTTGCTGTCTTCTGAGGCGATCCAGTCGATATAAACATTAGACTCTGTGACAGATCTTGCGAGATTATCCGCCTGTTCATTTCACAATATATTTGAATGTCCCGGAGTCCAAAGTAGAATTATCTGATAATTATAGTACGATAGAATGAAAATCTTGTGCTATAGAGCTAATTTATGGATGACACTATGAGATTTAATCGAATAATTTTGAAGAGCAGAGAGAACAGAGAGACTATCAGATAATATTAGCAGATTCTTGTTTGTAACTGACAGATCATCTAAAGCTTGGCACATAGCCAGAGCTTCAACTGTGAATATAGAATTATTGGGATTGATTCTCTGTAGGCAAAAGAGGAATTTTCCGAAATACCTGAAATTGATGTAATTTGTTCAGTTTTGGAAGCATCAATAGCTATTATATAGAAGCCTTGGAAATCACAATCTATTGTGTTTCATCAAATAAGCCCCTTATATCCTGTATTGGTAAATTTTTATCCTGAAATTTGAAGTTATCGACATATATATTTTGCATGGGAGAATTGAAAAAGATGTTATTCTGGGGATTGTGGGATAATTTTACCACTAATAGCATTCAAACGATTTAGTATATTTATAATATTATTTTTATCTTCTTCCATAATATATTTAAATTCAGAGACTCGGGGTTATTGCTATATATTGGAGAAAAGGTTTGATTAAAGAGAGATTTGAGAAAGGAAATACTTATTTGCCAGTCTTCGTATTTTGTCTGATAAAATTTCCTGTCCAGCCAATTTTAAAAGCACAATGTTTGGAGTCCATTTTGGAAGTCCTAATGCAATTAGGAGGGCTTTAGTTTGAATGACATTAATAGGTTTCAGTTGGTTGTCAGACCATTTATTTATTATATGACTGAAGTAGTAGGAAACACTGCATATACTATTATTTACTATTTTGATCAGATCTGCAGCTCTTGGTCTATGATGCTTGTAGGCCATATAGCCTTAAGGCTATTAATTTTTTTCAATGCTTTGCTATTTAATTGGTTTCTTAATGAAACATTCTGGCTCCGTTTGGAAAAGTGAACTCCTAAATATTTGATAGAGGATTGCCAAGGTAGTGAATGCCCTTCCAATAAAATATTAGGAGACGTATTAATTCTTTTATTGGATAACTCAGCTATTGTACTTTTATCTGGACTAAGAGATAGCTTCCAATATTTGCACCATTGAGAAATTTTTTCCAGCGTATTTTGCAATTTTTTGTGAATGTAATCTAGAGAATGATGTGAGCAGTAAATGAAAACGTCGTCAGCGTAAATGAAACATTCGGTGTCATGTTCCGAGGTTTCAAAAAAATCATGCATGTATAGATAGTATATAAAAGGGGAGAGAGGACACTACCCTGGGGAAGGTCTTGAGAAGATATCCTTTTGGAGGAAAGAAATCCCCTCCGTTTGATTTGAAAAAAAAAACGATGTGGGAGAAACTTATGGATTAATATAGCTGTTTTTCCTGTTATACCGATTTGCAGACATTTATAGAGAAGACCATCGATGTAAACTGAATCGCGTACGCGCTTTTTATATCTAAACTTATTCCTACAAAATATATTTCTTTTGCAATTTTGCATCCACTATTGATTTTTGAATAAGATAGGTAGCATTTCTGCTATCTTTAAAAGGGACGAAACCGTAATGTTAAGGATTAAGTTTTCTTTCTGCAGTTAAAAAGTAGCTTAATCTATATTGGTTAGAACTCTTTCAAAGGTTTTTGAAAAGATGGAAGAGTCAGTGCTATTGGTCTGTAAGATGAAATTTGAGATTTGTCTTTGCATTGTTTAGGAATCGGGAGGATGACTGCATGCTTCCAAGAGTTTGGAACTATTGCATTATCAAATAGATTTTGAAAATATCTTAAAATTACTTCACAATCACTGTGATCGAGCTTTTTAAGGAAAGATGCTGTGATATGATCAGCTCCAGGAGTTGAATTTTTAGAAAGTTTTATTGCTCTGTGAATTTTAGAAATATGAAAAGGTTTATTAAGAATGTTATCCGCTCTGTGAAAAAAGTCCTGAAGAATTGGTTTATGGTGAGCGTTTTTAGATGCAAAAATATTTGCTTGAATTTGAGGATGAGTAATGATTCTATTATTTATTTGAAGAGAGAATATTATTCTTAGGATCTCTCTATATTATTAGAGGTGGAGAGCTTCTTGAAAATATTAAAAAATATCTTTGGATTAGAAACGTTGTTACAAATATTATCCCAGCATATTTTCATTTTAGCATTTTTAATATGAAATCTGAGTTTACTAGCATATTGCTTGTATTTGATCCATAATTGGGGAGAAAGCCTTCGTGTAGCTTTTTTCCTGAACTTTTTCTTTAATTTATAAAAATTATGGCCAGTACCATTCCACCATGGAGGGAAAGATTTGTTAGAAATTTTAACTTCTTTACTATTACTATGAATAATTTTCGAAATTTTATCAGTAAGATTATCTATATTTCCTTCTGAATTATTTAGTATAATCTGCACTTCTTCTTTCAATATTTGCCAGTTTATTTTTGTTAAAAATCTTTTACTTGGCTTTAGTAGAGAAAACTCTGTTATTACTGGGCTATGATCACTATAAAAAAAAAAAACTGACACATAAAAATTAGTATGTCCAGAGAAATTTGAGGAACAAATTGTAAGATCGATTAAAGAGGATTTACCCACAGAATTTCTGTAAGTAGGAACTGTTGTATTAAGAAGTATTGAATTTGATTCAGTTAACCAATCAACAAAAATATTACTGTATCTGGAACTGTGGTCTGATCCCCACATCGGATGATGTAGGTTAAAATCGTCAAAAATGAAGAACGGATCTGTTTAAGATTCGAGAAAGGATTTGATTATAGTAATATTTAGTCCACGTGGTGCATAGATGTTTATAACATAAAAAGAAAAGTCTTTATTATTTATTTTAACAACAAGTATATTTTCCGATTTTCTATTTGTGCTAACTGAAAAGGAATGTGTTGGGCAGAAACATTCAAAGGAACGGCTATTATTAAACCACCTCCAGGTCTATTTTATCTGTCATTTCTGAATATCTTTTTCCCTGGAATATTAAATCTGTCTTCATTTGATAAAAAATTTTCTTGGAAAATTAAGATATCTGCTTGCGAAAAGGGAGGGATGTTAAACCAAATGGTTTTATTTTTAAGGCTTCTACAGTTCCATTGTAAGAAATTCATAAATTAAGAAAAGGGAAAAAAGAATATTTCACCGAAATTTCAAAAAGATTCCTCCCCTTTGAGGAACAAAGAAAAAAATAATTGTATTAAAGTACTGGAAGTGAAACATAAGTACAGAAAATAAAAGAACATATATACAGAGATATTTTTTTATCCGATTTCAGTGTTAAGTTTTCCACTTTTGCCAGAACCGCCTGGAACTGGACCCATGGGAATATTTAATGTGTCAGAAGCTCTTTTCTTTCTTCCAGGCGGAGAATAAAGCGTCGTCGAATCTATTATGCTACATACGTGAGAAAGTACAGTTTCCATCGATTTTTGTAACGTTTCCATCAGGAATGCCGTTTGTTTTTCTAATACTGTTTGGAAAGCAGTCATCATTTTATCAAATTTCATATCAATGATTTCCTGAATGTTAATATTTTCTTGTGTGTTTTTTTAAGAACTGTTGCAAAATTTTCGGAAGTAGTTTCACGAAATCGTCGTCGCGCCTCACTTAGTGTTATATGCTGCCTACACTCTCTTTTTTCAATTCTATAATTTGTTTTTCTTTTGTGAACAAGGGGCAAATAGAGAGAGAGAGCGAAGAGTTCGCCGGATGATTGCCCTTACAGTTAGTGTAACTCGCATTTACTGTACACGTTCCTTGATGAGAAGAACCACAATTACAACATATAGCTGGACTTTGACAAGATCGAGATGGATGCAAAAAACTGAAACAGTTAGTACATTGTCTAGGTCTGTCAATGAAAGTTGAATTTTATGATTGATAAACCAAAGTTTAACATTTTCTGACAAAACCGTTCCAAGAATGGTAATCAGAACAGGAGATACTTCAGGACTTGTTCCTGATTTTATAAATCTGCGTATTTCTACAATTTCAAAACTATTACTACTTTGTAATTCCGCAGACAATTCTTCCAAGGATACATTAGTAGGAATTTCGTATAATAAGAAGCGAGATGTAATACCCTCCCATATGACATTTATGACGTGGTGGGCGCCAAATGATAAGGGACAGACTGGGAAGGGGTTCTTTACTAAGTCCACTAGTTATTAAAACACGTTTATTAGACAAAATAAACACATTTACATACATAACTAGAGAACTAACAGTTGACATAGAATTGAAAGGGATCGGAGCGCATGCTCATTACGTCCTTACAGTTCCGAAACTTGGCCATCACTGAAGATTGTTCTGTTCGCTAGAGGGCGCGAAAGTCTCTTTACTGTTAATATGGAAGAGTCTAAATAACGGGGGGTTACAATCTCCCCCTATGGATCCGACGACGTCCCGGCGAGGCGCCAGAATCAG
>BMAV01027448.1:173437-293749 GCA_019973955.1 Trichonephila inaurata madagascariensis | reverse complement strand
TTTTTTTTAAATTATCATCTTTAAGCTGCGCCTCTCGCGCATGTCCTTACAACTTCGTGTTGGCATATCAGCTATCGTGATATTATTGGCTTCACAAAAAGATTCTTCTTGAGTAACTGGGTGGGATAACATGTCTGCAACGACATTTGCTTTACCAGGTATATACTGTACTTTCAGGGTGAAAGACTGGATTTCAAGTGCCCATCTAGCGAGTCATCCGGTTGGAGACTTGAGGTTTAGAAGCCATTTCAGAGGTTGGTGGTCGGATGCCACGGTTATTTCTGTTCCTTCAATATAGCCACGAAATTTCTTCAAAGCCCATACCACAGCAAGGGCTTCCCTCTCTGTGGTGGAATAGTTGCGTTCTGCTGGAGTTAGCAGTCGACTAGCGTATTCTATAGGACGCGTTCCTCAGATCCTTCTCCTTGAAGTAAAACTGCTCCAAGGGCATAATTGCTTGCGTCTGTTCGAATAATATATGGATGAGTACCATCTGCTTGTTTTAACACAGGAGATGTTGTAAGACAGTTTTTTAAGGGTTTGAAATGCATTTTGTTGGTCAAATCCCCATTGCCATTGGACTTTCTTCTTTGTAAGATAACTTATAGTGGACGTGAAATCTTTGCAAAATCTTGAATATATCTTCGAAACCAAGAACAAGTTTGCAATAAAGATTGTAGTTCTTTGATATTTTTTGGGGGTGGAATATCCAGTATAGAGGCTACATTTTCTGGATCAACTTCTATTCCTTTTTGTGTAATCCAAAATTCAAGATATTTAACTCGAGAAGAGGCAAAATGGCATTTTTCTCTATTTGCTTTAAGTTTGAAAAGTAAGAGTCTTTCAAAAATAGCTTTAAGATCAAACATGTGTTTTTCAAAAGTTTCTGACAAAACAATTATATCGTCTAGATAAGGTAATGCTAGAATGTCTTCCAGACCATTACAAAAACGGTTCATCAGTCTTTGAAACGTAGCAGGTGCGTTGCGCAAACCATATGTCATCCGTAAGTAACGGTAAGTGCCAAAAGGACATACAAATGCTGTCTTGTCTTGATCTTCAACATGCACTTTAACTTGGTGATATCCTGCTCGCAGATCTAATGTAGACATGAGAAAGGAGTGAGTTTTGCTTGATGTAGCAAATCATCCATTCTGGGCAGTGGATATGTATCTGCAACTGTTATTTCATTTAACTTTCTGTACTCAATACAGAGGCGAAATGTTCCATTTGGTTTTGGTATAAGTACGACTGGAGAAGCATACGGAGATTCACATTCTTCTATTATGCCTTTCGCGAGAAGTCTATCGATTTCTTGTTTTAATATTTCTTTCTTGGAAGGATTCATCCTATGAGGTGGCACTGCCACTGGAAGATGATCTCTTGTATTTATACGATGTTCAATAAATGGAGTAGGCTCTCCCCCTGGTTGAAAGCATTCTTCATATTTTTCCAATAGTGAATTTATTTATTTCCGTTGTTTAAGTGAAAGATGAGTACCTTCATTTTCCCGAAGTTGACAAGGATGTGGTTCAGTATTAACAGTGAGAAGAGCATTGATGTTAGGAGGCGCTTTCACAAAATTATATTTTCTGTGGGATGTTTCAGTGAAATACCACTGTTTTCTTTGGAGATTTAAGACGATCCCTGCAGCTGTTAAAAAGTCAATGCCTAGAAGTGTTCTGTTGCCTTTAGCATTTTTCAAAACTATTAGCTCCGTGGGAATGACTTGAATACCAATGTCTACCGAAGTTGTCAGTATTTCTATGGTTTGCGTACGACCATCAGCTAGAGTCATCTGCATAGTTTTTTCTTCAATCCTTTTTGTTTAAGTAAATGATACAATTTTTCACCAGCCACTGAATGTGTAGCACCAGTATCAGCACAAACTGCTGCTTCTGTATTACAAATGGAAATTTGAATAATACTAATGGGATTATTTTCACCGGAGAAACTATAAAAGTTTGATTGATTTAGACTCGATGACAAGGTATCATCTTTTTGTCGAACTGGGTTGCAAGTGTGGCATCTTGATCGAATGATTCCGGAAGTACCACATCCATAACAAGATACAGGAGTTCTGTCTTCTTTTGTATCAACGATTTTCTTTTCAGGTATTCTGTCATTTGAAGTGGGATTCCGCCTACTGTTACTGGGAATCCCGGTTTCCCGCCTACTTTGACTGGGGAAACCTGACAAAGAATGCTCATGTGACAGCAACTTAGGATTTCGTGTGTAGTTACTTCTCCAGGGACTGGACTTCATTTCTTTTTGTTTCCAACTAAAGTTTTTGTTTTTATTTCGCATGTTTTTAATTTCTTCATATGAATCTAGCTTATCCACAAGTTGTAGAGGATTGTTCCAATTACACCACTGGTCCAAAAAGTGATCTTTGTAATCTTGAGGTGTTTTCTTTTTAATTTGATCTGCCACAATCAAATCTTTCAATTCTTCAAGCGTGGTAACTTTGGATTCTTTGAGCCACCCATCAAAATATGTTTGCAAGTCAAAATAGAAGTCAAGCCAGGTTTTTATAGGATCTTTGGTGTGCCGGGAAAACATCTGCCGAAATTTTTCTGCACTTAATTTAAAGCGTTTTAGTAGAATTTGTTTGACTTTGTAATAGTCTTGAGCATCAACAACAGATTCTTTTGCGATTAAATTTGAAACTTCAGTCGGTAAAAGACCAACAAGGTACACCACCCACTGTGGAACTGGAACTTTTAAAAATGTTAATTGCCTTTCGAAGAGGTCTAGAAAAATTGTTTCATCAGTTGTTTTTGGATCAAAAATCGGAAGTAGCTTATGGAGTTCTAACTTTGGCATGTTGGAGTCTGCAGAAGACACCAGTGCAGAGTTTGTAGTTTTAGAAGTATCAGTTGTAATTTGAAGTTTTTGCAGTTCACACACAAATATTCGTTGGTTTTCCTTATCTCTTTCAGCTCGCAATTCGAGCTCTTTTCTATCACTAATAATACGATTTAAACATTCTTTAGTAAAATCTACATCATAACCTTCACTTTTTAAGATCGCGTATTTTATGTCAAGAACTTTGAAATTGTCTGGTATTGATATGTCTAGCGTTTCCGCCAATTCAAGGAGGTCCTGCCTGCGACCTTTTGCTAAATAAGCCATCGTGAAATGTCACTTGAAATTAATTACAAATTTATTCTGTAAACTTTAAATTAAATTTAACCAAATGTTATTATTTAATTAATAATACAGCATTTTACCACATAAAATATTATCTTAATTTGTTACAATATGCGATTCGAAAAAGTTTTCATGAATCACAACATAAAAATGTTCGTTCTTTTCACTTTTAATACACACTCTAAGTAAAATTACTATCAAACTTTTTATATAAAAAAAAAATCATCAAAATGATCGGAAAACACATTTGAATTATATCATACCACAAGTAAAATAAAAAATCATATACGCATAAATAAGAGTTCTACTTAGCCAAAACAAAATTTCTTATTAATATTCAATAAGAAAAACAAGTTATTACACTTTATACCATAAAAACATGCATAGAACTCAGAATTATTTGTTGCACGTTTCGTACAACCTTGAACTGTCTTTTTTTTTACCCTATTTTATTTATTTTCGCTTACGCTGCATAAAATATCTCATCATAGTTTCAAAAATGAATCATAGCTTAAAATTAATTCTAGCAAGAGAAAGGAAATGGATAAATATTCTTTTTTCTTTTAAACCACTGAATATTTTATGTAACTGAGGGAAATCTTAAGTAATACTCATTTTTCTACCAAAAATTATACAAATAAATGATTTTATCAAAAATAGCACATAACAAAACAAGAAGTTTCAGAGCATTAATGCTTTTGAACAAAGATTATAATCATTTTAAAAAAAAGAGAATACATATGTATATATTGTTTTGAGTTCTCACTTTCGCTTTTAAGTAAACAACGTTATACGCATTAGCTTAAAACAAGTCATCATATATTTAAAGAACATGGAATATAATGTAAACTGTATATTATACTACTGTTTAGCAAATGACATTTCTTAAAATAAGAAAAAGATTTCTTAATTCAATGAGAACAGTTTATATAATTTGCACAGGAATGTACAGAAATGTTTTCTAATACTGAACAATGAAACAATACTTAAAGAATTAAGAATTTAAATAATAAATTCTTTCGGATATTAAATCCAATTTGCACTTGGGCATGCAATAATGAAACGAGTATTAAAAGTATAATACTTTAAAGAAAATTCAAGATAAAAAGCTTTACCTGTTCTGTACGGGTGAGAACTGAATAATTAAACCATATAAGTTGAACAACATTAGTGCTGTTAACCTGAAAATTAATACCGAGCAAAGGCCAAGCTTCTTTCTGCAACTAATACACGTTGGGCGCCAAATTATGATGTGGTGGGCGCCAAATGATAAGGGACAGACTGGGAAGGGGTTCTTTACTAAGTCCACTAGGTATTAAAACACGTTTATTAGACAAAACAAACACATTTACATACATAACTAGAGAACTAAGAGTTGACATAGAATTGAAAGGGATCGGAGCGCATGCTTATTACGTCCTTACAGTTCCGAAACTTGGCCATCACTGAAGATTGTTCTGTTCGCTAGAGGGCGCGAAAGTCTCTTTACTGTTAATATGGAAGAGTCTAAATAACGGGGGTTACACACTTATATTTGAAGCAAATGTTGAATGTTTCAGTTAATACAAGATTTGTACTGCACAAACTGGATCCGAAGTAGCAAGTCGTAGTTTTCCATTTCTAGTAAATGACATATTAGAAATTTGATCAGATCTGGGAATTTTGCTTTTTATCTCCGTGTATAGTAGTTGCGAGTTAGTTTTGGAGATGACTGACGGCTTTTGTTTATTTCCTAAAAATATATTTATTTCTGTTATTTTCCTTTGCCCGGCTAGTAATAAGAGCTCCTTTTCAGACGTAGGATTGCGAAAATATTTCATATTCCCATTCCCGGTATCCATCTTATTTGCCATCTGTATAGTTAAGTGTTTTTTGTGACATTGGATTCCTCAATCTTTGCCAGACTCACATTGAGTCTAGTTGCTTAAGTAAAATAAAAAACAAAATTCTGCTTACCAAAAGTCCTTGTAAGAACATGAAAATTAAAAAGACCAAAAATAAATAAATAAATTTACTGCTTTCTGAGCAAGTAAACAAAGTTGAACACTCGAACCGAAAATAAACTTTGAAAATATATCAGGTTTCCACATAAGCCAATTACGAGTATATTGGCTGTGATTAATGGACTTTTAAATTGCGCAGGAATTGGCAGTCGGAAAACGTTCAATAAGCAAATAAACATTGCGTGTAGAAATATCTTTGTTTGATTTATAATATGTCAATTTTATTTCTGTATTGCGTTGTTTTTCTGGTACAGAGAGAGGATTTGAGATATTTTTTAAAAATTTTTACCTTCATTTCATTCATTTTTCTTTTCGTCCTTAGGAATTTGAGTTTTGTGTGTGTCATAATTTTTAATTTTCTATTCCTATTAAGAGTAAGAATGTTAAATTGTATTAGAAGATTTGCATGCAAATTGTCTCGACGTTTCTAAGCTTATTCTCAGAATCAAATAAAAGAGTGGATGTGCTGTTGAAATATCATTAAAATTTGACAAAACACATGAAACGCTTTTGAATCAGTACCTGCCGAGTTTATAGAAGTAGATATAGATTGTTTGGTAAATGGTTTAAAATATTTCAAAGTGTGTAAACATCTAGTTTTTGCAATACATACACACAATACACATTCACTCCAACAAATTCACTTATAGCCCATTTTTATTACGAATCTAAGATTTAAAACAATTATTGTGTTTCTAATATTAAAGATGTCTCTCACTGATTTATCTTGAATTGCATTGAGATTTTTTATCACCAACTCGTTTCTACGATCAGCAATAAACTGTTAGCTGCAGATCAGTGTCGGTTTAAACTCATTTGGGGCCCTGGGCTCAAAATATCTACAGGTCCCCTTGGCGCTGGAGGATCGAAATTTATAACCAGAAAATCTGGTTAAGTCCAGTTTATTCGGGCCCCTGGGTACCCACCCCAAGCACCCAGTGGACAAATCAGCACTGCTGCAGACATAACCTAATCGCAGGTGATATTAAGACTTATCTGCTCATGCTGATCCTAGCTGAAACTCTCCATTTCTTGATCTCCTATAACCAGGGACGTCTTAAGATTTCTTGAGGCCCTGGGCCTCTGCCTGTTACCCTTAAAAGTAGACAGTACACAACAAATGTCAAATACTCATGCAAACAATAACCCGAAACAAATAAATGTGCATGACTTACAATCGCACAAACCGGCTCGACCGATTGCAGCCTTTTGACTGCATGAGTAATCATCGTGCATGGTGATAGGCCTAGGCCTGTACGTGGACGATGGTCATTATATGTAGCCAGTCGACATATCATCCGAAAGTCCCAATTTTTTGGAGGATATAACCGGAAATAACATTTGACTGTTGAAATTATTCGAATAATGATTTTATTAAGGTTGAATCGAGAACGAAACGAGGCCTGGGCCCAGTTAGCCCATGCCTCAAAACTTCGCTGCCTATAACCTCTAAGATAATTTTTGTCGTCAGGTCAGTATTTATGTCAGTTTCCGTTACACAATTTCGTAAATTATCGATTTCTGATCCCTTTAATCGAGTTTTCAGAGCAGATAACGTATCCTTCAACTCGGGAACCAAAATTGGATAGTGACTCTTGGCGTCTTTTAGAAGAAATTAATCATTTAGTCAAATGCTCTCTTCCGACAATTTTCTACTGTGCATTGTTTCACTTGATGACAGGCGTATTCTGTACTAAACACTTAATGCTTATTATATTAAATATTTTCAAAAAGTCTGATATGTCACTGGTTGACTTACAATATACATGAGAAAAAGATAGATTTTGTAACGTTTCATCATTTTAATGACCTTTTGAACCATATTCTAAATTAGAGCAGTACTATTTTGGATCTCTCTCTAGCCCACCATCTTTTGTTTGATTTTTAGCATTTGTTCTTCATAAAGTCCTAAAATTATTTAAAATAACTTTTTATTGGTAGTTTTCCGTTATAAAAATTCATTTCAGGTACAAAAACACTTATTAAATCACGCTTAAAAAATTTCTTGTATCCCATGTTTGGGAATGATTCACGTAATGAAAGGAAGACTTTCTTTTGCAAAATTTTTTAATACTCTTGTATTTTATTTATTTTCCCATAAAAAGCAGCTTCAACATAAGATTACTTGATACACTGGAACGAAGTATGCCAAGGCATTCATTAGGTAGTGTCAATCCAAGTATATATTTTTCATTAGACATTACAAACGCCATTCAGTGAAACTATTGCCAATTCATCGGGATTGAAAACCTGGTCATGTAATAAGCCTAAGCTGAAAATACCTCTGATAAAAACCCACGTCACTTACCCAGCAAAAATGTTTCACAACGGTCTTTCTGGTCATGGAATACCCCTATTAAAGCCCAATTAGTAATAAATGCTATTGACAACGGCGCTCATGCCTATCCCCACAAGACTTGTACAAATTATTTTCACTTCGATTAGTCCAAACTTTTTCTTTTCATCTTCCATGTGTCTAGAAACGCACACACACACACAAAAAAAACATTCCTGCTACACAACGTCAACAAAAAATATAACGAGAACACACATATTGTTGAAATCACGGAGTTTAACAAACAGGTTCAAGAAATAATCCCACCAGAGATTATTCTATAGCAATTTTAATACAGATATCATTTCACGAGAGCAGCATTCTACATATACATACAAAGTCCCGCGCAGTACTATTTCTAACAAAGGATTTCTCCGTTAATCTTACAGTTAACATAAAGCAAAGGTTGTGTGTGTGTGTAATAATAAAATAGTCCAATCGGCAAAAGCTCTTCTTCTTTGACTCCACCCAAGCATTGCGTCATATAGTTCATTGCAGTGGCCTTCAACACATATATTCCACACACACACAAACACTTTGCAACAAAGATAAAAAAAATACTATCCTGAACACCTTTCATAGTTTGTTTCTCCCCTTTTCTTCTTCTGAACATCTGAAGATACAGCATGATTAGAATTCCAATTCCCTTCCCTCATTTGGTTATTTGGACACAGAAGTTTTATGGTCATTTCCCCCTCTATATTCCTAAGAAACACATGCTCCATCCAACGGATTGTGGGTCGTTGCCACCTACACCACTTGCTCATAGAGATTTGATATTTCTTCCCTTCTTTTCTTTAAGTTTCTATGATTCGTTTCCCTCCCTTATAAGTTATAATCGAACATTTGATTAAAATGAGTCACACATCTATATTATTAATATCATACCGAAATTTTATATAATTTCAAATTTTTAGTTTTCAAAAAAAAAAAAAAGATAATAATAATTTGATACACTTTTTTTTTTCCTTTTTCACTCTATTCACACGTACTTATTCATAAAATCATCTTACTGTCTTTTTTCTTCTTATTTTTAAAATTTTTTAATGGCACATATCATACGAGAATATAGATCAGCCCAAGCTGGCACACTAAGAAAACATTTGATTTGTTATAATAAGGCTAATTCATGAATTTAGTTTTCCAGCTTTGTCTTAAAATTAGATACGTCAGACTCATCTGCATGCATTTTCTTTCACTCATTCGAAGGAATGTTTTCAACATAATGTCTTTTAAACTCCTCCAGCCATTATATTCACACTGACTTAAAATTACCCTTCTTAGCAAACTATTCATAAAAATATTTAGATTTTCCTTTCAAATGTCACCAGAAATTAAAGTATGTCTTAACTCTGTTAGAAACAAACCATAAATAAGATGAGCAAACCACCAACTGCAAAACCTTTCCCAGAGTTTTGCTGTTATCTGGTTCATTTGCAAGATCTCATTAAATTTTAAATTTTTTTGCGGTTACCTTAAGGTCTTAAACTGTAAATCTGCCAATATTGTGGACTTCGGTTCTCTGTCAACGATTTTTAAAAATAATTTCCCACCTTGTCAGGAAAAAAGGGAGGTATGTTGAAATTTTTTGTATGTAATCCTGTATTCTGAGTTCCCCTTATTTAATGGACTAGCAACTTTCGATATTCCCTTTACAGTCAATAAAAACTAATTACAAACACAAAATAACAAAAGTTAAATAAAATATTGCAGTGCACTCTACTAAACATCCTGATGAAAACTGACTACAGTGAAAGACAGCCTTGGACAGAGTTCATATTTCGACAGGAAAACACTGACTCATCGCCTAGTAACAAACAGTATCGGTTTATTGGGGGAGATGTAGCAAATGTCTCCTCTTTTTTTCCGGCCAGTTATTCTTCCGCACGTTTCTTCTGTTGGATACTACTCATTAAATACCTTGAACGCATAACTTAGACAACTGAATCATAATGAAATTTTAGAATTAAAAAATATTTTTGGGCAAAAGTTTCATTTTTACAAATTCAAAAAATAGGGGAAACATTACCCGTTGCTAGGAAAATTACACTTTTTCGGCTGTAACACGCATGCGCAGAAGGTAATTAACAGTCATACTTTTTCTTCCATAACTGTCTACAAACACTTACGGGGACACAACAAACTACCTGTCGGATTCGTTTATCCGGTTTTGGTAAACTAAAATCTGTCACAGGCTAGACAAAAATCACTTGGTGTAAGTTATTTTTTCTTTTTCCACATTTTAATTATTCTTTTGAATAATATTTTGTGCTGTCTATGTGGTAAAAAAGTTTAATTTTGTAATAATTGTAATTTTCTTTGTTTTTGATTTTCATTCTTCGAGGAGATGCAAACAAGCTTTAAAATAATTTTTGTCCATGCAGGCACTCGCTTAAAATATAGTTTAAGGTTCCGCACTTACATTCTATTAAAAAAATTAAACTGGAAATTTTATTGTCATTTCTTGTTATCTGGTACATATATATTCCAAATGCTTCTTGCAAATACTGCTTTGTTGGGATTACTTTGCGTATTTTTAAGTGCTATGAATACTGGTGCTTAACCGATTCTTTTCATATCTCTGTATATGGTGTTGAAAATTTTCCAATTCGAGAAGATAATAAATTGTCCTATCTTAAAGCATCTGAAATTAGTTCCTAATTTTAAGTTTCATTAGTATGCATGTTTATGTGTGTGTTTGTGTCTATTATTGGGCTATTTTTTTTTTCTTCTAATAACTACATATTTTCATTTTATAATATGAATTGCAATTTCCTATTATATCTGTATATTAATCAATTTTTATGAAATTTCAATGCATTTATTTGAAATAAAAAAAGAGCAATAAATGGTGATATAAGATTTCATTAATAGTCTAGGTCTGAAAAGATTTTGTGTATAAGCTGTGAAAAGAATGTATTTTTTACTAAAAAAACACTGTTTCATAAAGATTAAAACTTTAAAAAAACATTAACTTTGTTACTCTATTTCAGAAATATGAATAAGCATTTTAACAATACATTAAATGAGAGTTAAGTGAACAATAGACATTGAAGTTAACTGAATATCTTTTGATTTATAGAAAACAGTTTCAATGAACTGTCTCTGAACTTTCTTTGAACGGATGCTGTATATCATTTGAAATTTCCTTTTCAATGAAATTGTATCTTTCAAGAATAAATTATGCAATTTTGTGAATTATAACATTACTTAATATTTATTTGTTGAGAATTTTTTCAGTGTTCTAATGTACCTATTTTCATGGGTATAACATTTTTGTTGGGTAATAAAAACTCTGGTGCTAATTTGCATTCCTAATTTTATTTATTTTTACTTTTCTGTTATTTGCTGAGATACTTGAAACTTTGAATAGATATTACTAATAATATAAGTATTCAATATACCTACAATATTAAATAAAATATTTAAAAAAAGCCTTTTCATTTTTAATTTATATATGTATAATTTATGAACATGAATATTTTTGTAAGTAGTTTTATTAGAGACTTTGCACATAAAGTGTTAGAAGTCTTTTCAGCAAGTTTTAATCTAACATTATTTATATTTTAGGCAAAATATAGATTGATTTACTTCTGTAATATATGGTTCCTTACAAATTTTTAAAGTTGTGCTGTAAATGGCAGAACAATTCATGAATATGTAAAAGAATGTGTTTGATGAATATTTGTAGTTTTTATTTATTTGTGGATTGTAAAATTTTTTAAAAATTATTTGATCAGTTGCATTTTATTATTCTTATAT
Source organism: Trichonephila inaurata madagascariensis (assembly GCA_019973955.1). NCBI lineage: Eukaryota > Metazoa > Arthropoda > Arachnida > Araneae > Nephilidae > Trichonephila > Trichonephila inaurata. The sequence goes on along the minus strand of BMAV01027448.1, from coordinate 282,496 downwards.
TAATGAAAAAAAAAAAAGGGATTAGTCCTAGGAGAGCCCACACCCTTGGCGTGAATTATTTTGGTTGGCGATAATTGCGCCATCTTGGTAACCCTACTTTGATACACTAGATAAGGTAAACCTAACTATTTCTGGAATTTTCGTATTTTATCGGCTGGCATTTTGAATTTCATTTTGTTATTGGACACCGGGCTGGAAGTATGGCTGCGTGTGTGAGTGAATATACCTTAGAATTTTTTACTTTGTTGAATGTGAAAGGTAAGAAAGAATTGATTGAATGGTGAATGAAGGAAAGATTGATTGCTTAGAGTTATATGAATGTCCTAAATGTAATGAGCGAATGGAATTATACAAACAAAAGATACCGAATTAAAATACTTTGTGCTTTTTTAGTTATGCAAAAAATGAAGGTGATTGTACAGAATGTTACAAAATTAATTTTAAAATTTTAGTCTTATTGTGAGATTGGACATTGTTTTTTGCTTGATCAAAGCTTCAATATCCAGTTTAATCTGTGTTATAGGAATCTTAAGTTTCCTCGAAATGTCTTATCTGTCAGACATGTTCCTGTTTTTGATTTTAATGTTTTTCATTTTACTAAAAACCTATTCACATATGTAGGTACTACCAAAGATATAAGACATGAATAATGCATGTTTATGAATTCTTGGATATTTGTCTATGGTCTCGCACTTCCAATAAAAATCAATTAAGACTACACAGTACTCTTTTTCAAAAAAACATTTTTGGAGACAGTAACTCTAAAAATAATTTGTTTTATATTCAGATTTATTTTTAAGTTGATTCTGGTAGAAAAAAATTAGTTTGACCAACCATTGTTTTATAATTTTAAAAAATTAAGAATTTTTGAAGTTTTTTCAAATTTTTATAAAATGCCCATTTTTTAAAAATTTTTAGTCATTTTAAGTTATTAATGTTTCTTAGATTATTGTGAACAAAAGCTAGTATGAAAATCTATTCTCTTGTTGATTTTTAAAATGGTAAATTAAGCATTTTTTAAAAAATAACTAAAGATCTCAGCCCTAAATCCATGCTAAATTTTATAGAACAAACGTTTGGGTGTATATACAAAACATTTCAAGGTGCTATGATCAATTGAAAAAAAAAAGCCTTAGGGATTAGAAAACACTTATATCTTCAATACTGAAAGTCTTAGAAAAGTGCATTTAAAGTTTGTAAAGGCATAAAACAAAAACTTATAATGTCCGCAAAGTTCTAATTTTTTAATATGTTATTTTCCAATGTATGTTCTACATTAACCCTCCAAGAGGTCTGCACGTAAAATTCCCCCATTCCAGAAATGCTTTTTCTGCCTTCAAGCAAAATTTCCAAAAGCGGCCGAGCCGCATTCTTAAAAATACGGCTCAACCGTTTTTGAGAACCCCACCTGAAAGCAAAAAAATATGTGCGGTGCATTTTTGAAGCATCTCCAGAATGGCAAGACTTTAAGTGCAGACCGCTTAGAGAGTTAAAACTTTATTTTAATTAAATATGACTGAAAATAATTTTTTTTAATTTAAAATATTTTGTATTATATTGGTAGCATTTGTTATGATGACAGTTTATTCAGCTTAATCTTAACCTAATATTTTCACAAAAGTTTTGAAACACAAAACATTTATGTACAAAATAATAATGATTCTAACTTAGCTAAAAATAGCCAAGTATGTTCACGAAATTTAATTTTTTCAGTTTTAAATAGGGCTTTTTAGGAAGTTTTAGCTCTTATTGTACGACTTTAAAATACTAAAATATGTTTAGTATAATGCAGTTTGGTACATCAAGGAAATATTCAGTTTTATCTGCAATACTTGAATTCAAAATAGTTGTATTCGGAAGTCTTATTGCAGTATCAGCCTAGGACTGATTTTTAGATACATCATTTTCAGTAGTATTCCATCTCTTCGAAATATTGTTTCTCACTGTAACCTGAGAATGTTTTGTTTAGCCATGGCATTTTCTCAGCAGGAAAAATGAAGGATTAAGCTTTTAAGTTATTTAAACTATTTTTTAAAGCAAAAATTGGCCTTGAAATCAATTTTAATTAATTATGAGAATTCAAAAACCTCAAAACATAATTAAGAAGAAATTATTTTAGTAATGAAAATTGGAATTAATAAACATTTTACACTAAAAGAATTGATTGTGCTCAAAAATATTTTCAATTTAAGAGTGAAAAAATGCTTTAAAAGGAAACCAAAATCATAGCTCAGAAAACTTCAAATATCTTAAAAACTAATTTGTTAACAGATCTGAAATTTGGTTGCAAGCTTCTCAATAATATGAGCCTCAAGAAAATGCAAAAAAGAAACTTACATTTTTCTGCAGATCTATAAATTCTAATTGAAGTTCATGTGGAACACTTTGATGAGAACATTATCGTAAAAATCTCTTCTCTCAAATGTCAGAAAATCTACTTTAGAACTCCTCTTTCAGATTTGAAATGCATGGATCATAATCATTTGCATTCCATGTTGTAGAGTTCTTCACACACTCCATCAATTTTGGAAAATTCTTATTTAGCAGCTGACATTTCAAAAAAATTTCCCCAAAATTTCCAGACATAAAGATTATGATCAAGTAGATCAGTGATTCCCAAAGTGGTCTATATAGACCCCCAGGGGTCCTTGATGACCTGCAAGAGGTCCATGTCTACAACAAAATAATTTGGGGGGTCCATGAGGATTGAAGGTGGGGTCTACAATAGTGACTCACATTAAACCATATTGTAACTTTAATTTTAAAAGAAAATTAAATTAAGTGGAAACCACATATTTTACCTATTTAATAGATTTATTTACTAAATTTAATGAGTTTAATTTGCACTTACCAGAGGTGGCAGAATAAGTTATATTAAGACGAGGACCATCAATACAGCGCTACACCTGTTATTTATCCCGAATTATGAAATATCTTGAGAAAATTTTTAATTGCTTTTTCTAATGAGAAAGAATTTCAGCGTGGTTGCCAGTCTAAAAGAGAGAGAAAAAAACAAAAAGACTGGACACTTCTCACCAAGGAGTTTTAGAGTTAAACCTGACAAGATTGGTTCCAAATGTTGAACATTTGTTATTGAAGCATCAGATTCATCCTTCTCATTAAAAGCATTTGTTTGCTGTTTAGTTATCTTATATGTTAAATTTTTATTTAATCAGGGGCGGCAAATTTTAAAAGCATTTGGATCAGATTTGAAAAATATTTTTTTTGTTACAAATAATTTGATATATTTTCTGAAATATTATTGGGTGTGAATTTGGTATTTCATTTAACGCATCTTTTTTTAAAATTTTGTACTCTGTATATTTAATGGCAGTTTTCTTTTATGCTGTAGGGTTCGAGGTGGGAGTATATGTTAAAGCATGAACTAGTAGCTCTTTCACTAATAGCTTTCTCCCCATCCTGGAGGGAGGTCACAACGGACATTCCTTTCACCCTTACAATGTCCGGTTTCAGCTATCCTAAAGGGGACAAGGGTAATAAGAGGTTTTGGTAGATAGAAAGTCCCAGGAGTTGTTTTATTTTAGTCTTGAGTGTAGCTACTATAAGTTAAAACAAACGCTTGTGATCCCCACCATTAGTAGGCTATTTTTCAAAGAAATTGGCCTGATTAAATAGACGATTCCTTCTCTTTCATTTCACTAGTTTGAAATAATAAGTAATTATGTCCTTAATTTCGAATTATTTTCAATTTTTTAAGACATATATATATATATATATATACAGGGAGAGAGGGGCGGCATTTTTTCAATTCTTGTCCGGGGTGGCAAAATTGCTAAAGCCGGTGCCGATTTAATTAACATGTGTTTCTTAAATTTTAATCACTTTACTTCACTAAAGTTAGAAATTTAAATCTTTTTAAAGTTGGTCTATACCAGCTGTAAAAAAAAAACTTTCAAGTTGATAAATTTGTAAAAATTCAATATTAGGTAAGCAGGTGTCTACCACAAACTAGAAAACATGGCAAAGGGTCTATGAGACAAAAATGTTTGGGAACCTCTGAAGTAGATCATTTCCCAATAAGCAGTATTTCAAGCCATTTAGATGATCTGTAATACTGAAAAGAAATGTGAAGTCTCTCAACCAGTTATCATCATTGAATAGATTTCTCTTTAGATTTCTTGAATTCCACTCTTAGAAAAAAACAGGTGCTGAAGCATTTTTCCTTGATGTAGCTAACATACAGTAAGACCCCGCTCAATGCAGAGTATACGTTTGATCAAAGTAAAGCATAATATGAAACAGCGTTAAACGAGGTTATCTCATCATGTAAATAATTGGGTTAGGGGAAGATGGGTAGAAAATTGGTCAGATATTTTACCATTAAATTTATTAATTATGTTTTTTATAACAATAAAACAAAAGTTTGTTTCTTACAAATATAGAAACATAATAAACGAATCTGCATATAAAAATAAATTTCTAAGTCAGTATGTTTACATTTCAGATCATTCAGTCTCTTCTGTATTTCCAATTTTCTGCCATTTTATCAAGAAGATAGATTGGCTTAATGGCATTTTGTGTTCAATTTCGTCGTCAATCCATATATATCGTATATCCATCGTCGTATATCCATTTTTCCATTTCCTCTATTGTATTATTTCTAGAATGGGTAATTCTAATTGCAGAGCTTTTCATAGTTGCAGTTACAGATGACAGTATTTTTTCTTTATTCTTAAGAATGGTCCTTATTGTTGATGTTGCCAAATTCAATGCAGCACCAATTTGAGATTGACGTTCACCAGTATCTAATCTTCCAATCACTTGCATTTTAGTTTCTAGTGAAATGCTTTTTTTATGCTTTATTTTCGTGTTTTTTTATTATCACTCGCGATAAAAACTAAAAATCATATTTGTCATTATAGCAATTGCTATATTATATAAATTTATACTTACAATAACGTCAACAAATGTTTGAAATGATAAAAATACTTTCGTATAATACCGCCGGAAAGAGAAACACAGATAAACTGCTTCGGATATCGGGAAGCATTAAGCGGGGTCTTACTTCCTCTTAATACACCATGTTAAGCTTCCCAATAAGAACTGTTGAAATTGCCTGAGATTAATCACAGATGGTGTCCTTTAGACTGGATGAAATTAACCACTTTTACAACAACAATCATCACATGTTCAAAGTTTGAGAAGGACTTCTTGCACAAATTTCCCTAGGGAATGATAGAGTGAGCAGTCATCGTAGTATTATTTCCACTTGCATTTTCATCAGGTTTGAGTAAGGTGTAGTTTGTCCTATTTCCTCTTCGGTCATAGATTTAGCACCATCTGTGGTTACAGCAGATATATTGTTGTAGTCTCTAGCTCACATTTATCGATGTCTGTTATTTATCACACTAATATAGATCTGTTCCTTGTGTTGTATCTTTAAGTGCAGTGACACTGGATAATTCCTCTACAGTTGTGAAGTGCTATGAATAAAAATGGCTACTTGTGCACTATCTGTTGATTCATCCTTCACTACAAAATAAAAATAAAATTTCATTTGGCTTTTAATTTATTGAATATGTCTGTTGTGAGATTCTCTACTTATCTCCCTATTATTACACTAGACAAGATACTATGTGATATGGCTTGAGCCTGTGATGGACAAGGCACGTCAACTGCACTTTGAAGACATTTTTACAAACATTCCATCAGCAAAGGGTTTTCAGTGCTTAGCATTTTCTTCTTGCATGTAGCTAATACGAACACTGTTTTTAGATTCTTTATTCGCTCTGAAAAAAGACTGCTGACTATTCAGTTTTGATTTTAATTCACTCACTTTATCACTTTGAAAATGTCTTTCTAATGCAGAATATTTCCTACTGTGCATACTATTGATATGGGCGAACAAGCACTATATACTACCAAATTTATACTGTCAAAAGACAGTTATAGACGAGTTGAAATCAAGGTTTGGGGTCGAATTTCTCTTTCTGTGGTCACACTGACTTACCAAGGACTTCATGGAAGAATTCTGAAAGCTGTAAAATATTAGGACGATATCCTTGTTACATCAAACGCTGATGCTATCGGTGATTAATTCATTTTAATGGATGGCTCAGTGGTGTAATGTACACCCCTGCAAAAAACCCTCACATTGCAGGGGGGGGGGCAGGATTCTAGGCAGCCAAAGCCCATGTTATCAATTTTCAATCCTTTGCTAAATCCAACTTGGGGGCCCTGACATTCTCCATTGTGCCACTGAGATGTACATTTTCTTTTTTAATCATGTTTAAAAAGTTTGTGTGAAGAAAAAATTCATAGTTAGAGATAAATTATTTTTGTTTTTATAAATACTTAATGTACCAAGAAAGAGTTATAGTAAATTAACTATTACACACACACACACACACAATGAATTTATTTAGGTAATATGGCTTTTATTGTCTTTTAAGGTAGTAGAGGATAATTGTTATATCCTGAGAAGAGTATTGAGAAAGAGTTTAAAGTGTGCAATTTGGAGAGGTAGGGGCAAATTTCTTGATACAAATGTAATTAAGTCATGCTGCTAGGTTTTGCTTCGTGCATTGTTTGGAAAACGTGAACTGGAAATGAATGTCATTGTGCCTAAAAGTGCATCGTGTTCATGGAACACAAAGTAATGTCATGAAGGCATTAGTATAACATTGAAAGTGTTTAGATGCTTAATAAAACAATTTTCATCTCTTGGAATTCAAGAAAGTAGTAAATATGATAGAGATTATTCACACTTGCTGAAAAGTTACCATTGGTTACTCATTGTCATACTTATATATCCTTGTTGACAATTGATGTCCTGATAATTAATTTAAAAGTTTTGTGAATCATTAATAAATGACTAAAAAAAGGAAACTGTCATTTATAGTATTTGTTTTTAGTGTTATAATTGCAAAATATATATAAATGCTATTTAAAATTGTTAATTTTTTATAAAAATCATTAAAATTCATGTACAATTGATGTTTTGTAATGGTTTTGTAATTTGTTTATATAAAATGTAAAAAAAATTTAAAACTCTCTCTTGCTAATCTTATTTGTGGTTTTCTTTGCACCATTACCAAACAGGGTGACTTTTTTGTAAAGTTCCTTTGTCATGCTATATTTATTTTTTCACAGAACTGAAACACAATGTATTTCCTAAAGCCTCTGATATTGTAAATATGTATTTGATGTTTTTCACTTGTTCAAAAATGGTAACTAAAATCACAGTTGCCGCCAAATGCCAGTCTGTCTTCCAGTTTATTTTAACAAAAGGTTTACAATAAGTCACAGTATTTAAATGAAGTTAAAAATTATAACTTCCGTGCAATAGAAATTATATCAATTTCTACCAGGTTAAACCCCACAGTAATATAAGCAACCATGAAATGGAAGTTCAGTATGCCGAAATGACTGTTTCCTATGATAAACAAGTGAATGTGTGGCTATACCCCTCACTCCTTCGTTATAAAAATTTTGAAAGAAAAACTCCTTGAGGGCTGGAAAAGCAATTGGATCAACTCGAATTCTGGTTTGCAAGTTGAAGTATACATACCTGTTCTCAATATTAAAGTTAACTACTGTTTTAAGTTCGTTTCTCAGTTTTAATTATAGCCTGTTTCTGTAGTACTTACACAAGTTCACAGTTAAAACTAATCATAATTGTCCTTGTGGCTCTACTAAAGATGTGGAACATTACATGTTCCTGTACAAAAGATTACCATTTAAAAGAAGCTTCTAAGACATCCACACACACGAATCTGCTTGGCTAAAAATCTTACAAATCCTATAACTCTTACATTTAAATAGCTGCAAAAATTGTAGATATAATTCAATAGCCATTTTTCAATAACTCCATTTCTCCCTTTCTCTCTCTCTTACTTATATCATGTGTTTGGGGCTCTCTGCCCTCATATTCCATTTATTATTTTTCAGATATGCTTATGATTTTTTTTTTATTATATATGTTTGTATATAATTTCAGCTTGATTTTGTATATTTGTGTATACTTCTATTTTTTCTTTTTTTTAATCATTTGCATTGATTTCCCTCCCCCCTCCATCTGTATATATGTTTCAATGTAAATAATATATTGTTTTGGTATATGTTATGAGATTTTTCTTTTGTTAAAATTCATTCTGTGATTTATAATGTAAAATCTGCAAAGTATTGTTAATTTTAAATAATTAAAATATTTTTATGTAATATATATAATTAAGAATGCCTTTTTATTGTTAAAACAAGCTGCCCAGTAAGCTGGTGTGTGTTAGAGTGAAGGTTTTCTCTGGAGATCAGTGTACACATAGCTCTGAACCCTTACTAGATAAACTTGTTCTTCCTTGGACAAAAAAAATAAAAAATAAAATAAAATAAATCTAAAAGATTACACCTCAAGTTTAATACTTCTTTCTGTTAAATGAGATAAAAAGACAAAAGCTGTTCCCTAGAAACAGGATTTTAATATTATTTATTTGTCATGCTAATAACCATTGCAATACTCCACATTAAAGCCACCTTATTCTGACATGATCATCCTTCCTGTTACTGAATTTGTATGACATCAAAATTAGTAGAAAATAATTTTGTAATGTTTTTTAAAAATATTTAATATTTTCTAAATTAGCAAATTGGAAGGTATTAGGTATTTCAAAATTATAAATTGAAAATAACTATTGAAAAACTTGAATTTAAAAAAATGAATAATTAACAATAGAAAATGGGCCGCCCCCCCGGGCCTTGTGTTGGTGTACTTGCTTAATCAAAAAAATTTTCAAACTGTGAATACATTTTCTGATTAAAAAAGAAAGAAAACATCCTATATGTATAATAATTAATAATAAATATACATTTATAAAATTGTATGTCTTAAACCTAAAGACTATATTTAATGTACATGCAATTTCATATATTTATATATATTTCTTTTATGTATTAAAGTTTAAAATTACTATTCATTTAGCAATAAAGTATCAGAGACAAAGATATTATGTGTTACAAAGTGAAATAAAATATATATTAATATAAGCTGTTCTCCATACATTTATAAAATCAGAAAATATTAAAGTAGTATTTTTTCTATCCAAAAAATGATCAAAGAAAGTTATGTTTATATTCTTTAACAAAAAACAAAACAGCTTTAAAACATTTCATGTGTTTAAGTTGAATGGTTTATATGACTTAGCCATTCTTATTTTAATTTTAAAATAAATTATTTTATGTCCTAGTTTACTGCACTGGTGTTGCATTAAATTAAAAATGATATGGTCAAAACAAATTTTAGTTATAAGCTCAGAAAACTAATATTTTAGTTATAAGCTAATTAAACTAATCTACAAATTTTATATGCCCTGTTTTCAACAGGCAATGAGCCTTATTTTATGTTTTTTTTAAAAAAATAATATGGTATTCAAATAAATCCATATTATTCAAAATGTTTTCAGAGTATATATATACAGTGAGCAACATATTAATACTAATATTTTTTATGTGTGTACTACATGCATGATTAAAAGATAAATAACTCTTGATGTGTGTGGTTTTGATAAATGGATTTATTCACCTTATTTCATATACTAGAAATCAAATGTAAATATTCTGAACTATAGAAAAATTATTTTAGGAGGTATCAATAATGGATCATCTATACATTTGGGAAAAAGTAGAGAATTTGTGTATATACAGGCATTTTTTTCCCTATTGTGTTGGAAATATTGTTAAAAATGTAGTTTTATTATGAAAGTTTCCATAAATTATGATAAACTATACCAATTTCATTTGATTTTTTTTCAGGATTTGAATTGTTGAAATGAATGGGTTTTTTTTATTGTTGTAGTACACACTCTTAATATTTAAAGCTGTTCTATACCATTGTATATAGGTGCAATTTGCATTGTGTTTATTGTACAGTTATTTTAATTATATTCAAACAAATCTGCTAACATATTGATGGATTTAAATCTTAATAAAATTTTGCAATTATTTGACTGGAAATGTATAATATTTTTGAGCCTATTTTCTTTACTTTTAGATACAATGGAAACACCTAAAGTTTGGGTACCCGATCCTGTTTCAGGATACAAATTGGGTAAAATAACAGATATCAAATCTGAAACAGTGTCAGTTCAATTACTTGATTCAAAGGAGGTAGGAATCATTACAGTTTAATAAATTATTGATATGTTGTGATTAACCCCATTATTCTGATTCAGATGGTCCTTTAAATGCTTTACGTAATAAGTATGTACATTTTATATAATGCCATAATATGGAAGTGTGGGTTCAAGTTGTACTTATTGAATTATGTTTATTCTCATCACACCATTAAATAAAAAGGTAGAATGTCGAAGTTCATTGCTATCAGGGATATATATATGCAACAATATGGGTCAGTATGTACTATTGGATATTTTCTAATTCAGTAAATTGTTCTGTTGAATATGCTAGTAACATCTGTGGTTCTAATGTTGCACAGAATACTATTAAGAAATGGCATTAATTTGTTCAAATGAATTGCAGTTCTGTTATTTACAACATAATGGTTACTTTCAAAACGTAACAGTAATGAGGCAGCAGACTCAATAGATTTTAATACTGTGTGTCATCTGATTGGTTCAGTGTTTTGTATTAATGGTATGCAAAGGATGTTAATACCCATACCAATTTGTTATACATTGTTAGTATAATCAATGGCTATTGCTGCATTTCTAAGAAATCAAACTTTTTTATTAATTCAAGTCTCTTTATATCCTTTTTCTTTAGGATTATACTCTATGACAAACGATATATATATGCATTTATATACAATTCTTTTATTGAATTTTATTTTTTCCCCTAGTTCACACCCATTTATAAAATCCATATTATTTGAACTAATCTGATTTGATTGCTAAGTAGCTGGTAAATCTTCATCACCCACAGCTGTATGAAATTAAGTTAAAGTGGTCTGTGTATTTAGGGGCAAAAAGGACTGGTGGGTCTATAAATATACATTTCAAACTCTTTATCTTTTATTGTTCATATTTGTTAGAGTTGTAACTGCTTTTGACATATGCACAGAACATTTATCACAATTCTAGTTACTGGAATGAAATTATAATTTCTATCTTTGTATTGTTTTTAGGTGTCTTATCTTGTGTAATATAATATTGTGTAATTGTGTGTGTGTGTGTTTTATTATGTTTAGAAAATCTAAAAATTATTGCAAGACATCAGAGACAGAATAATTTTTTTAAAGTGTTCATAAAATTTATTACTGTTGAGCAAAAGCTGGTCTGACATTAAAAAGACAAGAAACACAAAGCTATTTATTTGAGACCACAAAGAAGATCTGAATAAACACCATACAAAACCAGTTCTAATATCCATTCTTTCTTATGAATTAATTTAAAAATGACAGTTCAGATAGGATTGAAAAAAATTTTAATCAGCTCTAATTTTTAAATAATTTTGAATAAGTGAACTCTAGTTAGACTCCAAGGAAAGAATGATTTAGTAAATAAAATAGCAAAATCAAATATATAAATATAGCTGAATTACCTGGTATTTCTTGGGCTCATTTGAAAAAAAAAAGATACAAAGAAGATAAAGAAAACAACAAAATTTTAGGAAGAATGTAAAAGTGCATTTGTTTTTATTAATACTGGTAAGCAAAAAGAAAAATTTAAACATCTAATTAAAAATATGAATTTTCATAAGTTTGAAGCAGTTGCAAAGGAATAATAGAAATTGATAATAATAAGAAGGAAAAGAAAATATTAACATTAATTTAAGAACTATAAAACTGATGAATCTAACCAAAATTAAATTTAGTGTTGGAAAAGATAGAGTAAGTTTAATTTAAAAAGCAGTACAGTTCAAAAAGTTAAAAAACAGTATTGTTAAATATGAACCATTTCTCTAAAACTCTTGAATCTGAAATTTTGTAAATAGAATGCTTTATCCTGTCAAAAACACCAAGAAATCCATAAAGCTGTGAAAGCTACCTTTAATTTTTTTAAAGCTATATAGTAATGAAATTGTGATGTTTTATTTTAGTTTTAAAATTATACCAGCTCTTTTAGATGTTAACCATGTTGAATTGAAAACAAAAAAATAATTATGATAGTTTATGCAGTATACTGTTTTTTCACAGTACTGTGGTGCACATTATGAGAACCACTGACCTAAATTATAGTCACCAAATATCACTATTTAATTTTAAGGGAATTGCTCTGCCATTCTTTCTTCGCAATTTTCTATTTAAAGATAGCTACATATGTTCATCAGGACATTCCATTTTGTTACTGTACTTCCACTGCATGTTATAGCAGAAAATCACACATTTAGAGATCTTTATGTTACCTAAACTGTGACCATTTTTTACATCTTGAGCCTTTTGAATGAGGTTGAATCATTTCAAAGAAGTATTTTCCAACGGTTTTCGTTCAGTTCCTTGTATTTTATTAGTCATTTGCAATTATTTGATTTTATTATGAGACCTAAAGGAATTTATTTCTTTTGCTCATTCATAAATTTAACCAATATCCTGTAATCAGAAATTTTTACCTGGAATTGATTAAGACAAGCAATTTTGAATGTGGTAAAATGTTAATTATGTACTTAAGCAATTGCTAACTAAAAATTTATTTTATTTGAAATTTCAGTTTAATTTTTAAAAAAATGAATTATTAGTCTTAAGAATTTTTAGGTGCACACTCACATGATTATCTGGCTTTTATTCAAACAGTCAAATATTTGATGATAATTTGTCCTAATTTTATTTTGTGAAAATATTTGTAAATGTTCTTCCAACAAAATATTCATTTAGGAGTTACAAAAAATTTAAAAGAATAAAATATGTTGATCAGCTAATTTTCATAGTCACATCTAACATTGAAAAATATTGCATATATGTGATAGTATCTTGAAATTATTTTAATAATTTTAGTTTAATTAGCATAAAAATGCTGAAAAGTTGAAATTGAAGCTAAAATCCTTCATTGTGATTAAACGGTAGTTCTAAAGTAGGGGGAAAGAGTTAGGCAAATAAACTGAGGATGACATTTGATTTCGTTGTTGTCAAATTGAATTGTGCATATAGAAACTGAAACACTTTTAGTTTGAATTATATATTATGGGGTACTAATAGTATTTAGTATTTTTCTCAGTTTAGTATTTGGACTAAAACATTCTTTCTCTTTCCTATCCATCTTGTAATTCAAATATTAACTCCATATTTTTGATTTTTGCCCCATGAAGTGAAAAATAAAGTAGAAAAAGAGAAAACCACATCTGTTATATCTTAATCATCAAAGTCTCTATTTAACTGGATTGTTTACTTATATTCATTTCACTTTTATTTTGTCAAAAAAACAAAAAAAAATGGCAAGAGCTTATTTGAGATCTTAATAAAAATTTTAATATTTTGAATTATTTTAGCTACATGTTGGCGACATAAAATTATTTTTTTTATACTAGATGTAGTTGATAATATATCTAAAATATTTTTTTGCTATTTCAGATACTTACTGTACCATATGAAAGTACTTATGCTGCTGAAGAGTTGGATGATAAAGATGTGGATGATAACTGTAAGATTTTTAATAAAATACAGGAATTTGATAATAATATTTTATTAAAACAATTTTTAAGTTTAAAAAATTGTTTAATTTGTCCCCTCCCTTTTTTTTAAACTGAAAATGAGGTGACAGGTAATTTTGTCTAGTGTTAGCTATTGAATTTCAAACTATTGCATAATTTCTCACAAATATATTTTTACCCAAAACTTAACTACATTACACATTTATTTAGTACTTTTATGCAATACTTAGCAAGCTTCACAGTCTTGATTATTTTTTCTAGTATCTAAACACATTAAAAATGATATAAAAATCTTTATTTTGCATAATTTGAGTTGTGAAAACTCATTTTATTGTTACGGAAACTTTTAAAATTACCTCATATTCCCTTGCTTGTTTGAAATTAATCTCAAAATTATAAAGTCATGTGATTGGTTAGTTTGATGCTAAAGAAAAATTTTAATGCATAAGTAATATGAACCTCATGTACAAGTTTTTTTGGGAAACTTTATATTTTTTCACACATCATCATAAAGATTTTGATTAAATGTAATGCCACAGCATATTTTTATCTTTTAAAAATATTATCTGGAATTTTTTTTTTCTTCCCAAAGAATCTCTGCAAATATTCAAGGCTGTACAAATTTTTCTGTTGGATGATTTTTAGAAGGCTTCATATCAAAAATAAATTATCAAAACTATTGTTACACAGTTTCATTTGATATATTTTACATATATACAGTGCTGATTTTGGTACTATAATAATAATAATAATGAGTTTCCTTTTATTTAAAATAAATCCATCCCTTACAAGAACATCCCTTTTTGGCTTTCCATCTAAGTCAACCAAAACTTAATACGAAATATGCTACTGCTGATACCAGTTATTATAATTTATACCCATTATTCATAAATCCGTTTTATGCATCATCTACTTTAAGATTTTAAAATATATTTGTCATTAACAAATGTGAATTCATGTTTAAATGATTTTCACTAACAGGAAATGAAAATGTATTTGGATAAAATATCTCATGCGATTCCTCCTGTGTGAACATTATAAAGGGAGATATGTAAATAATTCTTCATTATTTCTTTGAATTCATCTGATTTCTTGTCATTTTTATTAAAAGGGAATCTAGTATCTGTTGATTGTTTTTTGTTTCAAATATTACTTTATGTTCCTGTTTAAATTTTAAATGTGTAAAAAATACTTTTTCATTTTTTTCTTTCTCAAGAAACTCCATTTTATTGCAGGTGGGCTAATGCATTTAAATGAAGCTACTTTGTTAAACAATATTCGCCTAAGATATAAGCGTGATCAAATCTATGTATGTATTTTTATTTTTTACATGTATCATTATACTTACTTTCTACATTTTCTTTTTACAACTTTTTTTTTAGCTCTTAAGCAGCTTTTAAGTACAGTTCAATTAATGTAATGTTTAAGTGCTGAACAATCAAGCTAAGATTGTTTTTTTTATTTTGGGATTATGTAAAATAAGTACAATATATCACAAAAAGTGATACTGTGACATATTGTTCCATTACAAAAATGTAAGAATGCTAGTTTTATGTAATGGGATTATTCAAACTTTGGCTATATATAGTATGAAATATTAATCTTATTAATTTCATTTACATTTTGTATGAGAATGATTTATTGACATATAAAAATATATCCATTTTTTTTATGAGTATTTTTAAATTTTTTTTTATCTGTAATTTGTTTGCTCATATATTTTTAAGATATTGTTTGAATTGTTGATTTTTTTCAACTAAAGTCAAGCATATTATATGCTTAATAGAGAAAATTGTTGCTTCTCTCTATTATGTGTTTTCCCTATTAAGCATATATTCTCTATTGGTTATATACATTTCAATTTCATTTAAAAAAAAAATGAATTGTATATAACCAATTATTTGAATGAATTCATTTTGATTAGATATAATGGTACAGCTTCATTGCTGTAAATGATATTGCTGCAAGGATCTTTGCAACTTTTGGTTAAATTGCTTGGATGTTATATAATGCATTAAAAATATGTTGATAATGTTACAGTGCCTGAATGAATTTAAAATTTTTGTGTTCTGTGAATTCATTTCTCATTATTTTATAAATTCTTATAAAGCTACTCTATAATGTGTTTTCTGTTTGCAGACATATGTTGCAAATATACTTATTGCTGTTAATCCATATTTTGAAATAAAAAATTTATACTCTTCTGCGACAATATCCAAATATCAAGGAAGATCACTTGGAGTTCTTCCCCCTCATGTTTTTGCAATTGGTTTGTACTTTTTGTTTTCTTTAATTTGACTTGCATCTTTTTTCACAACTTACTCACACTTATTCAATCTAAACTTCAAGATTTAGAAATAAAAACAACTTTTAATGCAAAAAGCATAAATTTCAAAATAAGTTTATTTTCAATTTCCCTTTAAGTTTATATATGTTATTTGATTGTATAAAATTCAAAGTGTAAACTTTCCATCAAAATCACAAAAACAGCACAATAAGTAATTACAGAACTCCCACATTTTAATTAAGTGTATTTGTAAAATTACTGAAGTTGAGAATTATATCAGCTGAATGCATTTTTCCATAATTATATATTTGCTGTTTTTATGTATAATTTTTTCAACCATTTTTATAGTGTATAATACAATTTTTTATATGAAGGTACTACTTTTTTTCATTGAATTTACTTTGTCCTTTTCTTTTATTGAATTTTTCTAATGTCCAAAAGTATTAAACTTTAATGAAAAATGCTAATAAATTGTGAAAAATGTGTATGTTAAAATGTCCTGGGTTGAGTTGAAATAATTTCTGCAAGGTAATTTGAAAACTGTTGTAGATTATTTATTATGTGTCATATAATAGGGTTAGTTTAGTTAAAATAAATTAAGTTTAAGATTTGTTACTCTGTGAATGATAACTACTTTTTACAAAGCATTTTCTGGATCAGCTGTATAAATCTGAAACAAATAATTTGTTATATACTTCTTCAGAAGTGCAAATATTTTAATTAATTTCATGTAATTATTTTTTGCAGAAAAATTTGTCGTTACACTGTAAGCACAGATGTATTTTAATTATAACATCTCTTTCAATGTTTATATGATGAACGAGTAGTTCATGTCTGTCATTTGACAGACAAAACTTCTAATATTTGAAAGTTTTTCACCAAATTTTTTGTACTATAAACTATTTTGTTTTGTCACAACATCATTTAGATTGTATGATCAGTAACGTTTTATATTTAATCGCTTACTCATTACTTATTTTGCATTTAATTTTAATATGTTATGTGGTTGTGTGTGTGATTAATATGCTAGTTTTTTTCCTATGCAGATAGAAAAGAGTACTTATAACTTCTCTGTATTTATGTAGACAGACTTGGATCTTTTTCATTTATTTTTAGAATCTTAGTTCTGTGAAATAGTAATTTTTTAAAAAAAAATGTAACCTGATTTAGCTAATTTTAATATATTTTTGAAAAGATTTTCTTTGTATTTAATACTATTGGGTTGAAGTAAAAAGCCTAATTCCTTGAAACTATATGAAAACAGAGGATTTCTAAGTCTTGGTTTAAAATTGTTAATAATTCGTTATGTAACTATACTGTGTCTTTGCTTTAAAGAAGACAGTTTTTTAAAAATTAAACTGCTAATAAACAAATTTATAAATATCCTTTATATTAACTATATATGCTGTTGGATGTTTTCAAGGATCATTAGTATTTTAATTAGCATATGAAAATCTGCATATTCAGTAAAGAAAGGTCTTTAATTGTTTTTAAAAGTTTACTTAGTTTTATATATTTTTGAAAATTTCCAAACGTACTGGAAAAAGGTATTTTTGCTGTGTATTTTTGATGAAATATAGAACCACTTCTCTTCATTGTAGCTGACAAAGCTTTCAGAGACATGAGAGCTTTAAAAGAAAGTCAGTCCATCATAGTTAGTGGAGAATCTGGAGCTGGTAAAACTGAATCTACTAAATATATACTTAGATATTTGTGTGAATCTTGGGGGTGTCAAGCAGGACCAATTGAACAGAGAATATTAGATGGTAAGCAATTTTATCAATAGTTGTTTTTAATTGTAATTACTGATTAAATATAAGGGAAGAAAAATTTCTGGTCAGTATGATGACATATATCAAAATTTTGTTGTGTATCACAATTGTTTTATATAAAAATTAAATAAAACCTTTAAGTGAATTTATTTTGTAACAAATACAGTTATTAACTCTTAGCATCCTCATTATATGCAAAGAGAAAAATGATTGTGAACTTTCAAAACTAATGAGTAAGATCATCTTTCAATTCAAGAAGTTTTATCTGTACTTAAGTTTGTGCATTTTAAAAATACATTTTTAGAGTAAACTATTACTATTTTTTCATATATGTTGTGTTGGATGTCTTGTAAAAAAAAGCAGCTTGACTGACAGTGGGCAATAGCTACTTTAAAAGATGCTCTGGAATACTTTAAAATCTTATAATGTATTTTTCCAAAAAAAATGTAATTTTGATCTGTTTTGCTATTTTTTTGTCTAAAAAGGCAGTACTTTGTAATTATTCACAATCTCATGCCATATTAAAGTTTTCAGTAAACTAGCTACTTTGTTATTTGATAGAAAACTTAAAAATTGCTTATTAAAAAAAAAACTTTTTTTTTAATTTATCCGAGATTGAAACAAGAATTTAAGTAGCCATTTAGTAAGTTCTTAGTATAACTTAGTACTATTTTTAACTTTTTGTAATGATGGATTAATAACTTTACTTTTGAAGAATCTTAGTGTTTTCTGTTACATCAACTAATAAACTTACTTCGAAACATATACTGGTTAATAAAATTAGGAATTTAATACTAATGTTATAAATTTTATTATTGTATGTATATACATTTATTTTATATGCATATATATTTCATTTATTATTTTTAGCAAACCCTGTTCTTGAAGCTTTTGGAAACGCAAAAACTATGCGAAACAATAACAGTAGTAGATTTGGCAAGTTTATTGAAATCCATTTTAGCACTAAGGTAAATTAATGTTATAAATATTATTTTTATAATCGACTTTTGTTTTTCTTAACCAAAATGTATTAATTTTTAAAATGATTTTTTAAAATTTAGTTTTCAGTTGTTGGTGGCTTCATCAGTCATTATTTATTAGAGAAAAGTCGTATATGTTCCCAAAGTAGAGGAGAAAGAAACTATCATATATTTTATCAACTTTGTGCTGGAGCACCTTTGGAATTGAAAAAGAAGTTAAAATTGTCTAGTCCTGATAAATTTCATGTAAGTAGAAATTAATATTGTTATTACCATTTGTTATGTTTTCTGGATTCATAATTTTTTAGCCAATTTCTTTAAACAGTACAATAGAAGGAAACTTGGTATCTACCATTTCAGTTTTTATTAAATACTAAAACTTGAATGTTTGTTAAAGTTGCTGTGCATCCATTTTAGTTGAAACTTTCAAGATAGGGACATAATGGCGAAGAACATGTTGTTATTACATATGCAAAGTGCACATTAATTGTCTGGTACAGTCAGTTTTTGGTTTATGCTTACTAGCTTTTTATGATCTAGGAAAAATCTTACATTTTTTTATCAATGTTCATTTGTGATATGTAACTATACTGCAGTTTTTTTTTATAAAAACAAAAGGAAAAAATGTGAGCTAAAAAAGATTTTAGTTTTTACCTTTTGTTACTGTGACTCATATTAAACAAAAGGTTAGAATAATTTTGAATAAATTATTTCAAACCCTGGTTGTAAAGGGATTTGAGTGAAAAATAGAAGCTTGCTACATTGGTAAAATAATTGGTGAATGCATTGCCACTAAGAGATGTAGTTGATTTAAGCTGAGTACTTTTTTGTATATTTGAACTGTTTAGTGCAATCACTCCAAGCAAACTTTAAATTAAAACTTAAAATTTGTAATTGAAATAACATGTTTTTGTGGTATCTATTTGTTCTTATCTCATTTTCCTATGTATATGGTTTTCTCTCTGTAAATTTTTTTTACATATATCATTATTGAAATGTTTGGGAAGAGCAATAAAACATTCATGGGGAAAATATATATACCTTTAAAATATGTTATTGTGATATACTTTGTTAATGTACCTGTAATAACTGCTAATCTATTTTTAAAAAGTTTGTTTTTATTATTAAATATTACATCACTTGTGCATTTATAAATAAATATCTACTACCACAAATATGTGATTTATTGATTTAAAGTATATGCATTTACTAACTGAAAGCAGACTTTTTAACTCCAACCATGTTAATGCATTTCTTTAAATTTTAACAGTATTCAACTTAGAATAAAGGTATTTAAGTTTTGTGTGTATCTAACGCCCTAGAAACTTCTATTTTTTAATATGGAATACTTGTTTATTTTTCGTTTTAGTTGTACATGTTAACTAATAGGTTTATTGTTTAATAGCATTAAAATAGTTTGCTAAAGTTTAATTTTCTAGTTTTATTTGATGTATTAATATGGTACAAATTCTAATTGCTCTTATACTTGCATTAGTATCAGAGTATTTTTATTTAATTTCATACCATAAGAAACTTAAGGTTTGTTTTTATTTTGGTATAGTATCTGAGTAAAGGCTGCACTCAATATTTTACATCTCTAGAAACAGAAAAAATGTTGAATAAGGATTCAATTTCTTCTGATCAGTGTCAGAAAGGATCTTTACATGACCCAATGTTGGATGATATAAGGAACTTTTTGGCTTTAGATAAGGCCCTGAATAATATGGGTAAGTTTTTTTAATGTCTTAATTGCTAATTTTATAAAGTCTTCATCAATAATTTGTTTTTTTAGCAAGATGAGTTATGAAATATCATCATTTTGATTGAATAAATAAAATTCCTGAGGAAAATGTATTGTCCTTTTATGTACATAATGTGATCTGAGCGAAACAGGGCAAAGATCTGAAATAATTGTTTGTAGAATGTTTTATTTTATGTATTTTGGAAATCTGCTATTTACATGTGACTGGTTAGTGATCAAATATGATGGGAAAGAAGTTAGTAAACCTGTGCATTAAATTGAACATAGAAACAGGTTAAAACTAAAAGTGAATGGTATTTTGTGGGAATCGAAGTGTATATTTTTATATATTAATATGTCTGTTTGGTAATTATCATTAAAATCAATCATGTGAAAAAAGTGATAATTACAAAATCTAGTAAAATATAAAAAATTAATGTTGTGAATATAAAAGACACAGCAATGAAAATGTGATGGATCATGGTAGAAAAACAAATGTGTTTGAAAACATGAAAATTGTTAGTTTTTTGACATACACAGAGATAATAAGGGCAATAGTTATCCAATAACATTTTCCAAAAAAGGAAAATGTAATCAACCTTCTCATGATGCAATTAATTTGAACTGCACTTTATGGAAACTGTTATAAAAATTTAAAAAAACTCGGTTCACTCCTACTGTATTACGTATAATAACCATATTTAATAAATCTCATGAATAAATATATAAATCAGATTGAGATTCGTTATGTGTTACATAATCAGAGCTCATTCAATTTTGATCGTATTAACAAATAGTGTGCAAATCGCATATTTCTCACCTAATATAAAACCATCTGTCAGATGTCCTTCCCGTCCCCCCCCCCTAGTTTATTTTTCTTTCAGGTTCAAGTTGTAAATTCATTTGAATATGAAAATGTTGTTCTGTCTCTGCTGTAATCTGTTAAGGACCAGTGAATAGAGAAAGAAGTGCTCCCCCTGGCCCACATGCTCTGAGAGTATACTTATGCATGGGACCCGTTATACCTAATTTCATTTAAAAATTCATATAAAATGATTACTACTATTTATAGTTTATCATTGATAATATCTGAATATACTGTAATAAAAAAAATTCATGATATTTAAAAAAAATAAATGAGAATTTTAAAAAAAATGTTTTTATTTATTTTTTTTTTAAAAAAAAAAAGACTTTATATAATATATACTTTCAGAAAATGATAAATTTCACACACTTTCTTATGAATATTCAAAATTTAGAAAATGTAAGGTAAATGTAAGAAAATTAAAAAATTTGAAGCTTCTGATACATATTAAAACATTGTTCAGGACTTGCATTTAAATTGTATATTCAAAATATTACTTTCCTCTATTTCACTATTCAATTCGTTCATCAATTTAGAAATCTCACTGTCAACTATTTTATAGTAACTAAAATAAAACTGATCGAAAATATACTATATAGTACCTTGCAAACTCCAAATGATAAATCTACTCTTGCATATGCTAATAAACATTCCATCTTCAAAGTATAAACACGAATATGAAAATATTTATTAAGGCTGTTTTCAGTAAAAGTACGAGAGTTTGAATAAAACGTGAAGCATGTTTTCAGACAGAAAAATGCTTCAATTTCCATAGAAATATGCAATAATATAACTCGTACCTCTTTTAACAATATAGTGTTTTTAAAAATGCCAAAATATTCCATGAATATTTTCTTTTTTATTTTAATACGTGAAGGTATAGCCCATTTAACATTACAGTATACAAGAAAAAACGCGGAACACATTTTATACCAGAAAAAATGAATCAACTCGCTTAAAAATGGGAAGTATGATAAAAAAAAATGCTGCTCTCTAAAGGATAGTGAAGTCAGAATATCATATTAATTTTCATTTCTTTTATATCTGAAAAAACGTTCCAAATTCGGAACCTATTCTTTAACATTAACCGAAGACAGCCTTATAAGTTCTTGATAGACTAAAGGCAAAAGAGTTATCATTAAAAGTATCTCATATAAATTTAATGTTAAAAACAAATTTTTAAGATTAGCTGTCAATGGCTATTTAACCATGAGAAAAACAGCATAGTTTGTATGTTCCTACATAATTATAATTACTTCATGTTGATATCCACTTGATTGGTAATTAAGATCATGTAAGATAACATGACGAGTATTGGAGTAATTTTTATTCTACCTCAGTGTTTGAAGTATTAACTGTTTCTTTATTCTGAACTGACTTCCAGTGTTTATACCCACATTACTGTAGGTGATACTCTTTATAAGCTTAAGAAATGTTTTTTGTTTTGTTTTTTTCTGCTATAAAGATATCTGAAATTTTCCACAAAGGGTTATATTGAATTTTTTTCTGAAAATTATGTCATAAATAAATTTTTCTTCCTATTTTGTTTTTGGTGAATTTTTCAATTTAATGATAAATGTAAAGCAATAAACAAAATAAAATTGCAACTTTTTTTTCTTTTTAGGTCTTTCAGAAAATGAAAGGCAAAATATTTATACTGTTGTGGCTGCAGTTTTACATCTAGGTAATGTTTCTTTTGAGGATAATCCTGATGATTGTAAAGGTGGATGTCGATTAGCACCTGGAGCTGCTGAAATTCTTCTTATTATCAGTTCTTTATTAGGAGTAGATGCACAATATTTAAGACAAAGTTTGTTGAGTAGAGTGATGCAGACAAGTAAAGGTGGAGCTAAAGGAACTATATATATGTGAGTATATATATAGTATATATATGTATCTATCTATTTAATTGATGTATTTGAATTTTCCTGAAGACAGTGAAATTTTGTTTAAATAATTCTCATGTATTTGAGTTTAAGCATGAGTAGATTTTTTTTTTGCATGTGTTGACAGATTTTTGTGAAAATTTGCTCGTTTTTTAACATCTAAAACACACAAAAAAGTTGTCATTTTGATTTCAAATGTATATTTCTGTAGCTTTATATGCCTTTATAATTGTAACAGATTTATTTTGTGTCATGCTTTATTCCCTTATTCTTGCATGTCTCTTATTTTGCATTTTATGCATGTTATGTTTATGTAGGGTTCCATTGAAAGTGCATGAGGCCCAAAATGCTCGAGATGCTTTAGCTAAAGCTCTGTATTCCAGACTATTTGATTTTATTGTACAGTGCATCAACAAAAGCATTCCTTTCAGTTCTTCATCATATTACATTGGTGTTTTGGATATAGCTGGTTTTGGTATGTTGAAAAAGTTTGTTGCTTTTTATTCATGTTCTTTATGTATCCTGCTTTGACTAAAAAAAAATAGAAAGAAGGGGAGGAATGATTGAATTTCTTTTTAAATTCAATACTTTGACTAAAAGTGATTAATAAAAACTTATTTTCTTAAAGCTGGCTTAATAATTTGCAAACTGAAATAAATTTTAATATTTAGCAACAGAGAAAGGTATTGAAGAAATGAAAGTATGTTTAACTATATAAAGTATGGAAATATTTATGTTCACTCTTGCCTTTTCTGAATATGACAGATTTAATGAAATATGATAGAATATTTAAACACAACAGTGATAAATTGCTAAATATTGATTGAATAAATAAACTTTTCAAAATTTTTTTGTCATTAAATTGAAATGCATCTTTTTTTTAAAGAATTTAATACTATTATGAGATGTTGCATAAGGCAAAGAGAATTTTAATACTTCAAATATTAATACAGTTTTTTTTTTTATTAAATTGATATTGAATATTTTTTTTTCTCTCACTGATTACAAAACAATTTTTTAAGTTAATGTTTGTTTTAATTTTAAAACATGTTTGTTATAACATGTGGTCAACGTGTAATTTGTTATGTCTCTATAACTTCAATGAATGCTATGTTTTACTTTTCAAGTCTTGAATATTGTTACATTTTAAAACTCAATTAGGATTAATAATTAAATTATTGAATACACAAATTAGGATCATTGATTGTAATCTGATGATCTAATTCATTTTGTAAAATGTAATTGGATCTGTGTATGTTTATATTATCTGATCTAATTATTGAATTTTAATTCAATGCTAATAAGTGTATAGTTAAATTTACAAATGCATTTTTTTTTTTTTTTTTTTTTTTTTTTTAGAATACTTTCAGGTGAACAGTTTTGAGCAATTCTGTATAAATTATTGCAATGAAAAACTGCAGCAGTTTTTCAATGAACGAATTTTGAAAGAAGTAAGTATAATAAAATTGAATATTCTTGAGTTGGCTTTTTTTTGTTACAGCTACACAACATGATTTTATAAAGAAGTAAATTATACTAAAATTATCCAAAATTATAATTGGTTCTATAGGCAATGACAAAATTGTATACAAGTTATTTTTTCTAGTTATTGATAGGAGTGTCTAACTTGTTTCTAATGTTGAGTTTATTCTGCAGTTGCTTAATCATTGGTTTCTATTTTAAAAATCACTGTCTAAAATGTGAAACAGCCTATGATATTAAAGGCCACTGTATATTAAGTTTGATTGGGCTTCAAAGTCTTCTCATTACATGGTCTGAATTTTTGGGTAGTTACCAACATCTGTCTTGTAAATTAACAGATAAAATTACTGTATATCTGTCACTTATGTGCTGTGTAAACTGTGTTTTGACATTAGAAGAGATTTAGTCATATGTTATATAAAGCTATTAAGTTGATGGATATTGTAGATCAAGTAAATTACTGAAGTAATTTTTTTTTAATGAAATTATGTTGGATGCATATACAGTGAAAATCGCTTTACACGAAACTAAGGGGACTGAAATATTTTTCTGTGTTAAAGGATATTGCAAAAAAGAAATGCATTACAAAATAAAGTTTATTAGAGTGTATTTTATTTACATAGATATGTATATATGTATGTATTTAATAAAAATCATTGAAGCAAAAATATTCACACAAAACAATTATTGAGTTTTTAGAAAATAGTCTGATATTTTTCTTTGTATTGTCTTTTTTTGCATCAAATTGTCATTAAATTGTTCAATGTCGTCCATTTTGTTATTAATTTTCACCATTGGAATGTGCATCTAAATAATTGCACATACTTTACATGATACTCCTTATTTTGGATGACATGGGATCCTTTATTCATTTCTTCTTCCCCCCCCCTTCAGAATATGCATCAATGGTACATTTTTAGCTTTGAACAAACTCAAATGTCTTTTGTCTGCCATAATTGAGGCTGTACCCACATTATCATCTACTGCAACGAATTTCCTCAATAATACTGTAGGCAGTCCTATAGTGCAGGAAATTTCTAAACTTCGGCTGATGTTTTTCGTATTTTTTCTTTCATTCCCAGAAGGGAAATCTTTTCGTGTTAAGCGATTTTTGTTTTGTGTTAAACTTCTTTCACTGTATGTATGCTAATAACATTTTAATTGTAATAAAAGTACATTATGTGAAGAGAAATCTGAATTTAATGAAACACCAACTTATTTAAATCATAAAAGCTTATTTATCAATAATTTAGGATCAAACTGTACTATTTTTGTTTTATTTCAGGAGCAATCTTTGTATGAAAAAGAAGGCTTAAATGTAAGAAAAATTGACTATGTTGATAACCAAGACTGCCTTGGTAAGATAATTTATAATTATTTGTAGATTTGTAACAAATGGTAATGCTAGAATCCCAATGTTGATATTTTAATTAATTTTAATCAATTTTAAATGTTTCTTAAACGTAATATCATACAGATGTAGAGGCGTTTTCCCTTCAAATAGTTCTTGATACTTCTAAAATGTATTCCATAGTAAATAAATGAATATTGTAACATTTGCTTGAAAAATAATTAGTAATATATGGAGGTTGGGTATTGGATACCTTTAGAAACACCCATATACTACTAACACTCCAAATTGTTCACATATTTAGACAATTTTTATGTAAAATCACTTATCTTAAAGGAAAGAAAAAAGTTTTGAACATACTTGACTTAGACAAAAAAAAAACCATGCAAAATTTTAACATTTTCGAGAACTAAAGTAGATTATGAATAACAACTTCATGTGAATTATATTAGAATCATGTGACATACATATTTTTTGTAGGTATAAAGCTTAAATTTATAGAATTTGGAAAACAAGTTTTTGTATTGACACTATGCAGGATTAAGAAATCTAGCACTTGTATTGATATTAAATATTAGCTGAAGTACCCATTCTTCACGTGGTTAAATTTTTAAAAATATTAATCCTTTAATCCATAGTCCATGAATAAAAAAGATGTAGATGCAAATTCACTTTTAAAATTTTTACTAAACCATGTTAAGGAAGATCTAAAAAATATTGGTTAAGAGATCATTGCTTTACTGTCAGCATTATAGAGCTTGATATAACTGACATTTTAAATATTGGCTTAATGGAAATAAACTTACAAATAAATTCTTTGGATTAAAAATTAGAAAAATGTCTACTTCAGAAATTTAGCCTTGTATTGCATTTTGTAGTGAGTTGTAAAGCACAGATAAACTTTAGATATTATATCTTTTAAGTTTTGTATGTTGATTATAAACTTTAATATCAATTTTGGTGTAAGAGCTTGGTGTAACTTGAATTGAAAAAAAATATTTGTTGTAATTTAAATTTTGAAACAAAATTCACTTTCTTTCCAACTATAGTAATCTAAAAAAATGTATACTATTTTTTATATTACTGAATATATGACTTCTTTACTTGGGATAAGCATTAAAGAACCAATTACATTTTTTTCTTAAATAAATTATAATCTTGTTTTTGTAATAACATTAACACCTTTTATAAATATCAAAATAGCATAATAGTGGATGCTCTTTTATGTTTTGCTTCTGGGGTCACTTTTACTTTTAAATGGTATAATAAGTTATTTATTTTATCTATTTTGTAATTGCTTCCTATTTATTTTCTACCTAGAGAACTAACATATATATTAAGTTTCATATGCCTTATTTACCTTCATTTAAATATTTTTTTAATTTTTTTTTTTTTTTATTTAATCAATAGTTTGATTTAAAAATTGCTTGAAAAAGTTAATATCTCATCTTGTGGGAGGAAATTTGTTCTGGATACTTAATGTACATCTGTCTCAATCTTCACATATTTTTTGTAAAAGTAGTTTTTGTGTATATATCTCAACTGTTTAATTACAAAACCTTCAAAGTTCAATTTAGAAAGATGAAAGACTAAGTAAGAAATGTTTTAGTTCTAGAACCTAAAAGTCCTAAAAATTGATATATCTGCTATATTGAATGAGAATGCATCAAGCTAGTAACATTTATTTAAAAGTTTTAATGCATCAAAGGTATGAGAAAAGTTATATTTATGTTATCAAAATCATTAACTATTTATTTAAGCTAAAAGTTAGTACAGATATCACTCATTTGGGGTAATTGACTTACTTTTGCATCAAATATAGTGTTTTGGAAGTAACATAACTCATTCTAATTTTTGCAGAACTTCTAGAAAGTAAAGGAAATGGAATCTTTGATTTACTTGATGAAGAAAGTAAACTTCCTAAATCTAGTCATACTCATTTTACCAGTACTGTTCACAGTCGCAACAACGGACATTTTCGATTAGATGTACCAAGGAAGTCAAAGTTAAAATATCATCGTGAAATTCGGGACAATGAAGGATTTTTAATTCGCCATTTTGCTGGGGCAGTTTGCTATGAAACGGTTCGTATATTGAAGCATATAAAAAAAGTTTTTAGCAAATATTTTGCATTCTTTTATGAATTGTCTTCTTTTTATTTTGTTAAAAACTAGAAATTATATAACATTGTAATATCAATGTGTATGTCTGTTCTTTGTGAATATCTTATAATGCTAGTATTAACTATTCAAATTCTAAATATAAGAAATTTAAGTGTGTTTTAAAAAGTTAAAAAATGTTGTATGAAACTAAAAAATTGTTAATTGTGGCAATTAGTTTTTGCCTTAAATCTTTTGCATGAAGAAAGGCTGATACATCTGGAGGGACTGTTAAATTTGTTAAGATTCAAAGTCCTCATATTGTTGTGGTGTGGAAGTTGGGAAGTAGGATGCCATCTCAAATGTTGTCCTGGTCACTTCACATTGGTTCAAAATTTATCTCCACTAACCCTTGTGTTACTTCAGAGTATGACTTTAATAAATAATAAACCAATTAAAAAATTTTCTTAATTTATCAAACTAAAGGATTTAAAAATATTGTGATTGAAGTTCTTAAAATTTGTGATTTTGGTAGGACAAAATTAAATAAGAATGCAATATTGATTGTAAAGCACCTATTGAAGCCACTAAGCTGATTCCAAATATGTATAATGGAAGTCTATGTATAATATATCTTTTTTTCTGGGAATTTCTAAAATAATTATACATTTGTGTTTTTAAAATATATGTAATTGTTTGTTTTTGTGTTGAAAATTATTAAGAATATTGATGATGATGTCATCCATGATGGGACAAAATCAGACTGTACCATGGGCCCAGATGACAGTTCTGACAATCTGTTCAATATTATCCACATAGAGGTTTGTTGACGAAAACATGAGTAGGTGTTAGCTCTATATCTACACTATTAAAATTCGTAGGTAAACAAACGTATATCTGACTACGTGTATCTATATTCTCACGAACCGCACAATGCAGAAACTCATCGAAGTTACCAAAAGATCGGGAATGATCCGAGAAATCCGTTTTGACCATTTATATTCCGATATTGCAATTAGTTAAAAAGATATTGTTTAAAAACCTTAAAGCACATAATTATATTACCTCTGTGGGCATTTTTTCCCGCCGAGCGGTGAAGTTTCAATTTTTCGACTTTTTTCCCCCTGTCGTAATTTTTTGTATGAGACTCAGACAAAAAAATAATTACAGAATAGGAAAGATCATTTACTTCACCACGATACGGTAAAATTTATTTTACAAAATAATGATATTTTCTATTTTTTACGATTTTTTCTAAAATGAGTCAAAATCGATAGTTTTTATCACAATGATTTCTAAATCGTTCCGTTTGCATTTTCTTTCGCGTTAATGAAATGATATTCAACATTAAAAAAGTTCATGCTTTTCTCTTTTAGAATTAGTCATTTAAAAAATAAAAAATGTCAAAAACTTTTTTTTTCTTTTTACAATTTTTCAAAAACTACTCAAAATTTTATTTAAGTACTTAATAACTTCTTTATCTATAAAAATAATCTCACGAAACTTTTTCCGTGTGTAGAACGATATTATTCGTAATCTGTACAAAGATTGAAAAAATTACGATTTTTAAAAAAAAACTTTTTCGTATTTTTCCCTTTTTGCAAGAAATATTTAAGCATTATTTTTGTTACATTTTTTGTTTAAAAATTACCGTTGTTTGCAATCGATATATGAAGTTTGAAAACATTAACTTAAAAATGAAGCCCCCCAAAAAATTAAAACTTTAACAAATAATGCAATTTTTCAATAGCGAAGTGTTTGGCGCCAAAGGAGTAATTATTCCTCTGTGCACTCCACGCTTGATGAAAGGTTACACTAAAAAAGAAGATGTGCCTATAAATATTGAAAGTCTCCAGATTTGACAAAATTGAATATCTCTTCCTTTTACTTTAAGGTCTTTTCACTCCTTTTTTTCCTAAGATTTCGTGGCATGTTGGGCAAGAGCGTTCTATTTTTACCGATTGTACCTTTGTTTAAAACAACATCATCGTTTAATTTTTATGATTTTTTTTAATACTCAACATTTTGTTCGCCCATTTAATAGCTTCGCCAGCAATTTTGTATTTGGAAAGATAATTTATTTCATCACGATACAGTATATATATACATATTTTTTTTAACAATACAATGATGCTTTACATATTTTCTGATTTTTTTTTCAAAAATGAATCAATATCAATCCGTCAATATGAAAATGATTTTTAAAAACTCATACTTTGATCTTTAAGAGTTAGTGATTTAAAAAATAAAATATTGAAAACCTTTTTTTTACGAATTTTTAAAAAATACTCAACTTTTAAATGTTTAATAACTACTTATCAAATTCAAATTTTTTATAACTTCTGCATTTATAAAAATAATTCCAAGAAACTTTTTTCCCGTGTATTGAACATTTCGAAAAATGCTCACAATTTTAATTCACCATTTAATATAGTTGTGATATTTTGTAATTATAAAAATTTCTACTTTTTTCAACTTACAACTATTTTTTAAAGGTACGTTTTTGTTTCCAGAGCCTAAAAAGTTGCAAAGTGAGTGAATAAATTTTAAAAGTCCCTTTGTTCACTTACTCGAGAGCTTTTGGCGAGTAATTCGCAAAAACAGTTATGAGGAGTGTGATATCGAGTGGAGTAAAAAGGGGCAGTAAGAGGTAAGATGCTATTAGACATAAAACATGTTTACAATATGAACAATACATCACAACTCAAGATCAGACATGCAGCGAACTATGATTGTCATAGGAATCGTTCGAAGTTGCGGCCGCTTATGTCATAGCACAACCAACACCGATGGATGAAGGATTGTTGGATGTGTCCAAGCAAATTCGGCGTGTTGGTGATATCAGCTGAAACGACGACAATCTGTCTCGTGAAATCCTCGGCTGTAGCCACCGACGTCTCATACACAAGCGATTTCAGTGGCTCCAAATGAAGAAATCCAAGGGATTGTGGTCTGGGAAGCGTGAAAACCAAACAACTGGTCTGCTGTGCCCAATCCACGACCCAGGATATGTAGTATTCAGATAATTACACACCGTAATGGGTAAATGTGCTGGTGCACCACAAGCATGAACCACACGTTCTGGTGCGCAGTGGTCGGTACTCCCTGCAGCAACTCCTGGAGAAATAGGAAATTTGTATGTGTAGAAATTTCTTCAACACTACCACGATGCTCCAAATCTCCACAATTGTTTTGCATGCCCCTCGTCTGGCTCATCGTCCTCCCAACAGCTACTAATAACGTGATTTTTTCCAAGTAAACAGAGTTTGTGACCCCATGTTCTATTTTGATTTGTTGTCCTCGTGCTGCTTATCACCAGTCTGAATTTGTCGGTCGAGTTTTGCAACCTACTGTATATTTGCTACATTTTTTAGCAATAGTATTAACAAAAAAGGAAATTTAAAATAAAGCAGGGAAAAGTGTTTTAAATTTTTGAACTTACAAAAAAGTAATAAAATAATTATACATTTTTATTTTAAATCAAATTCTATATGTCTTTTGAAAGCTTTTTTTTGTGGAAGGAGTCTAAGCATAGAATTTTTAGCTTATATATATCCCTTTGATGTGCGGAAAAATAAATTCGCTGAATTTTTCAAAATAAAATTAATAAATGCTATGTATTGAACCTAAGAACAGAGAAAATACCTTTAAAAAATTTACGGTACATTCCCCCCCAAGGGGGGAGGTGGTTTCATAGAGATACCACCGCGCACTTACGACATAATTCTCGGATGAACAATATATGATTTGGATCAGATTTGTAAGATTATTCTTTATATATTTTGTAATAAATTTACTAAAACATGCAATATTAAGTATTAGAATTACATTTTAAATGTTAAATATGACAAAATATAACTATAAGAGATTGAAATCAACTTCGATAGCCAGATTTTTCATTGTTTCTTTCTTATTAAATTATTAAAACATGCAATAATACTGATAAAAATTATCTTCAAAAGATTAAATATTAGCAAATTTAATTGAAGGAGGTAAGCAAAAATAATATTAAAAGAAATAGTATCAGCTATATTAGAACATATATTCACCATCCAAAAAAAAAAATCGACCTCCTTTCAGTATAAAAAGAACGTAAATGAAATGAGAACAAATTTCCATTCGAGAAACACATCACCATTTCAATATAAACAAAATCCCCTCTCCCAAAGCAATGGCAAAACCCCCATAAATTAGTTATTTCACTGGCTGAGTCAGAAAAAAGAAAAACAAAGGGGAATATCTCTTATGCGCGAGTGCTACAAGTCTGACAGTTTTCATGTTCTAAACGCGTGGTGGTATCCCTACAAAACCACAACTTGGATGACTTATTATGAGGCAGTTCTTATAATTTATCATTCTAAAAATTAGTTATGCTATGAACAGCATATTCAGCAAAAATGTACGTAACTTACTTTGAATATTTATCTGTTTTTATTTGCTAAAGGAAGTTTTTTTGAAAGTGTTCAAAAAAGGTTTTTAAAACGGTGCATTTTTCTCACAGAAAGAAGAGTTTTTTGTAAAGTGCTGGTATCTAGTATCTTTTATGAAAGATATCTGTAGAACCATTGGTTTCATTCAAATACCACTGCGCGTTTAGAGGTATTTTTTAGGAAATGGTGGTTTCGGAGAGATACCACTGCGCGTTAAAGGGTTAAACTAATCCTGTGTAGGCAATTTCTATTATAATTATTATTGATGCTTGAAAAATGGTATTCTATTTAATATATTATTACATTAACTGTTTCAAATAATGTTATGCATTAATGTCAAATAATACAGATCTACAAAAAAAAAAAAACCTTTCAAAAACTTGATTCTGACGCTATCAACTGCAACTAATCTTTGGGTTTTTTTTTTAAATGCTGAAACCGAAAATGGGATTAGTTTTTCTAAATCTTGTACTGATTTTGTTCAATCTTGTGTAAGCACATTAGTTATAATGATGAAAGAAAACAGAATTGGCAGATATTTGTTAT
This sequence comes from Trichonephila inaurata madagascariensis, assembly GCA_019973955.1. Lineage (NCBI taxonomy): Eukaryota > Metazoa > Arthropoda > Arachnida > Araneae > Nephilidae > Trichonephila > Trichonephila inaurata. The sequence goes on along the minus strand of BMAV01027448.1, from coordinate 249,503 downwards.
TAATTTCCATGTTATTCTCAATACCAAATGCATAAATCTGTACAAATATCAGCCTGTTAGAGTAAACAATGATGCATATTTAATTATTGTGTTTATGAAAAGTTTTTTTTCTCTTGGAAATTTTGTTGCGTCTCGTTGACCGCAGGTGTTGGAGGGTTCGAATAAAAGGTCAGCCATTTTAACAACTAACCCACTTTTATATCCTATTTCACTTAATAGCTTTAAACAACTTAATTGAGAATGCCCTTAAATCACTAAACCCAAGGAGCAATCAACCTTAATCAATTAAATAAAATAGAAAAAAGAGCACTTATATATCTAACCTCCTGAGCACTCTTCTCAATAAATGAATTATGTTCCACTTGAACTAACTATATGACCTCAGGTCGCAAATGCTATATTTTCATCTATCTCAACTTTCAACCATCATCTCCCCTACTTTACGACTAACACTTACATAGAAGTTTTAATGTTCATAAAAGTATGTCTTCTTCACGGAAAGCGGTTTTCAGCTGAAATCACAGTTAAAAAGATTATAGTACCCAAGAGGATTATTAGTAGAATTGCGAATAAACCTGTTACAACTTCTTTGTGTACGTCCTCTAGGTATAGCACTCTTCAGATGACTCATGCTGTATCATCCAGTAATATTTCATCATAATCATGTTCCAATTGCCCTATTTTCTATGGTCCATCTCATTCATGTCTTGATTAATCTTTCCCCAAATTTTCCAGAAAAGAGTTCACATGCGAGTATAAGAAGTGAGCCTTAAATTCATGCTGCAACCTTGTATTTGGAAAGTCCAACGTGTGCGTTTCATGATATTTCTGTAGTTAGGATCCTTCACACTACTAAGAATCTTCACAAACAAGCTCTCTAAAAGAATTCCAAGGTTCTTTTCCTTATCCATGGTCTGAGCAAAATACGCATCTGGAAAAGTTTTCTGATGTCTAAACCTACAAGGATTCATTCTTTTAGCTTGGCCTGATTTAAACCTAGAAGCTTGGAGCATATGTACTTGAAACATTCACCTTTATTGAGACTTCACAAATTGCTTTATCAGCCCTATCTTTATGATGTGTATAGGATAGTAAAATTTTGTCTGAAGAAACCAAATTTTCCCCAATTATAATTTTTGTCCTATTGGCAACAGAGCTCATAGTAGATGGTCTTTTTTCTTCCTTTGGAAATTTCTGTCATGATTATCCCATAAACATAAAAGTATGGTGAGTACTTTCAAGTCTTCACAAATCAACCACTTTTTGGCTCATTATAACGAATTTTTACTAAAATTGTCATGTTTCTTTTAAATGTACCAAATGACCAACATGAGCATAAAGCATATTTACTGCCATTGTGTAACAAATCTTTGTATACTTCTCTTGGGTGATTCAATGAATAGACGCCAGTGAATTGAGTCATGTTGTACACTAAATTCGCCCATCAGTCCATGAAGGCTTTAACAATAAACAAGATTCTTATCCTTTAAAAAGTTAGGAACAAAAACTGTTTTTCAATGTTGATACAGTGATAGAATTGCTTGATTGTAATAATTTTTTTGTTTTTAAACTGGGAAACAGGTAACTAAGCAGCATCTTTTAGAAGTCTTAAAATTTCTCAATAAGTCTTTCAGCTTCTATGGAGAAAAAATCTCTGACTTGTTTTGTTCAAAAATATTCATACTTCTCTGCCATACAAGCTTCTCAATCTGTTTCACAATCAAAGCTATTGGAGTCATCAGAGGACTTAAAAACGTGTGGTATTTGTTGAAGAGGCGATTCAAGATTTAGAATAGTTAATGAACCTCTAACTTTTTTTAATTATAGTCTTGAAAATCCCACATATTCAATAGTACTGTGGTTTTTCTCTTTTTGCTCCCTTTACATCATTTGGATAGCAAATTTTAAAGGTAATAATTCTCCTTTGTACTACAAGTGAAGTATTTTTTTTTTGCAGCTATGGTGTACTTTATGAGGACCCCTAACTTTATCTTGATCTCCTATTCTCAAATCAAAGTATAAATAATGTGCCTTTTTGACGAAATTTGATATTACATTGTTACTTCTTGTTTATTCGCCACAGTTAAAACAGAATTGTGGTATGGACTGATAGAACAACTATGATATTTTTTTAAGTGCATTTTCAAACCTTAAAAAATTATCTTTAACTTACCTAACACCTCGAATAGGTGACCTAAATAAATGTATTCACTTCAATTGATACATCTTGACTAAAAAACTGAGCTCCAAATTCCTAGCATAAGTTCAGTCTGGCTTAGTTTTAGAAGGTGACTTCTAAGAACAGACCATTAAGCTCCTTTCTGATTAGGTTGTGTCTGGAGCTTCAAGCCAACACAAACTACTGAGGGAGAGAAAATATAAGCACTTAGAATATTAGAATGTTTTTTAAAAAATTAAAAAAATAGCTGCTAAAAGTCTCTAGAAGTGCTTCAAAACTTATTCTATTATGTGGACTTGTGAAGAATCTACATGTACATGAGAAAAACAGACTTCACAATTTTTCGATTTCTGCACACCTAAAGACAAATTAACCAAAATCGTCAAATCAAAATTTTGGTTGTAGACCTATGTAATGTATTAAAGTTATCCAAATATATTATGTTGGGTTTTGTTGTGACATTTTAAAAATGATACATTTTTAATGTCATTTTTTTTTTAAAGTTTTTTCCCCACAAATTTCATGCTTTATAAAAGATTTAGATATTTCTTCAGAACGTGAATTCAACACATGTATCTGAACAAACAGTTTTGAAACATATCAAAACTGAAGTATAAATTGTTAAAATTGCAACCTGAAGACATTTATTTTTATAAAAAATTTTAACAAAAATATTGGATAATTAGCTGTGACTGTACATTGTGAGCTTTCAGGTTTAGTATGTGTGGATTACCTGTTATTTTGCTATGAGACCACAGCAGATCAAAAATTCCTTATTTAAGTACAATTTGTGTTCTTAAAAAACATAGTACCTGTCACTTCCATAACTTGAGTTAATCTACCTATGTAATATAAATTAAGTCACTTATTAATTTTATTAATAATAAAGTATTACCAATAATATTTTTATATTGAATTGATTGCACAAGTTCGTTATATCTCTTGGTGACAAATTTGTGATATTATGCAAACATTCACTTTCTCATTTTTTATTGGTATAACTTTATATAATATTTTTATAGTTAAAATCTTTTTTAGTTTCTTAAATTTGTCCATATCAAACATGAATTTTTAAACATGTCACATCCAAATATTACATAATTATCTACAGTGTTAATTTGTCAATATGGCATAAAATCTCTGATTAGCTTAAATAAATTAAACCCTCTGTAGCATTTTATGAACATTTTTTATTGTTCATTAATATCATGCCTCATTTAGCTGTTCTTTTAATATATTTTATTTAATGACATAGATTCTGTCATTAAATCACTGTGGACTGTAGGCAACATACCTTCCAATTGCCTGCCAAAGTCAGAGAATTTACTTTATAATGCAATCATGCACTTATGCCTTTGATCTGCTCTTTGATTTAATGAACCGGAACCAAAGAAACCTTTCAGTGACTCTACCTGCCGCAAATTGAAATTGGTTATCTGAATATCGATATTTACAAAAGGTGTCAGCAGGCTGCAATTTTAAAAAAATAATGAAATATTCAGAAATGCTTCTAATTGTTTCAGAAACTTCCATCTTCTGTAACATGTGCTGCCTTACTTAAATTATTTTGACCCTTTGATACAGTATTCCTTCATGGCAACACTCCCCGTTTTTGTAATTTTCTTGAATAATAAAAAAAAAAATTTGAAAATCCTGAAATGCATGTATTTTTTTTTTATTTTTATTTTACCTCTAATCTAAAATATCAAATAAATCTGAGTATATGAGAGAGAATGCAAACATTACTTTGGCATAAATCTATTTTTATTTTTTGGAAATACTTTTCCTACTTCAAATTTTTACAAGAAATATTATTCAACATGAAATTGACATTTATCTGTTTTATAATTATTAGTTCAAATTTTTGGATAGTTATTTCATATAGTGGGCATGTAATGAAAATCCTTAGTTAAACAATATTCCTATATTAAAAATTCTTAGTTATATTTTAGATTTTGCTTATGTATTGATGGATATATTATTGATCATATTTGTTGCATGAAAAAATGTTTGGATCATGAATTAAGAATTTATTATTTGTCTAATTTAAGTATTAATAGGATATAACAAATTATTCATGTATTAAACACTCAATTTTACTAAAAATAGGATCATTTGTACTAAAGTAGAAATCTAAAATAATTTTTTTTTGTATATTTTTGTTTGTGGGAGAATAAAATCTGCATTTTTAGAATATAAATTATCAAATTAATGTGTTGTATTTTGATATTGTTCTGAAATCATTTTCTTGAATTTTTTGAGGAAGAGCAAAAAAAAAATCTGCACGCTATATTTTCCTGCTCTTTCTTCTTAATTTAAAGGAAATTGAGTTAGAAAAGTCAGTGAGATAAAAAAAAAAGATACTCTTAACATCTTCAAGACTCGGCGATTTTCTATGAGACGCTCGCTAGGGACGAGGTGAATGCGTAAGGACTTGCATTTCAGTACGTGGCGTTTTCGTCGCTAAGCCTAACTTAAGAAAATAAAGCATAAATAATAAAATTTCAGTCCTAACGTCCTAATTTTTGATACCCCTTTAGATTATTACACAAGTTGTGTTACATTAAAACCAGAATGTAATAACGTTTTTCCTTTAACTTACATGAAATTATATAAAATATGACTTAACTTGGGAAATTTCGTAAGTACTATTCAATTTTTTCCAAAATTTTCTTTGACAAAACACATTAATACACTTTCAAATTTATAAAAAAATTACGACAAAGATTATTTATGAAAAGAAATAGCAAAATTATAATGAAGATTGAGTGTGGAAAATCTCGAACTACGGAGAAACGCCAAGTCCTACATTGTATGATTTGCAAGCATAAAATGTTTGTTGCGTTTTTTTTTTATTATTTATTCATGGTTTGTGACTATACACTTTGGCTTTTTTCACACTTTTTGTTCATATTAAGGAAAGGAAAACGCCTTCAAAACAATCAAATAATAACCTGAAGTCAAAGTTTTTGAAATAAGAAAAGTATGCAAAATATATCCGAAAGCAACAAAAACTGTAACAGAATTGACGCTAAAACCCTAAAACACTCCACACTATTAAGAAAAAGAAAATAAAAAAGCATTTTGAGAGTTATTGGAAATGCGAATATTTTATATCAAGTGGAAATTTTACGAACTATTTGCTTACATTTCGATTATCCCCTCCCCCCACAGCTAATGAGCAAAATACCAAATCCAGGAAGAACATAAACAAACTGAAGGTCAGGTTACTCTAGCTATGTTCAATTTCAATATAATGGACATGGGTACCATCTAGTGTTCATTAAAAAACGTTCCAGTCATATGTGCACCGAATGAAAAGTCATATATGCACTGCCCAGCCTACCAGAGCAGTTTTCTAAAATGCATATTTGCACCACCCGGCCATGAGGTGCGTCTGTGATGAATGCATATTTGCACCGCCCATTCGGAAAGGGTTAAAGTTGTTTGCTTTTGTTTTTTCATTGTGTAAGTTATTCAATTTTTGTATTAATTGTATTTTAAATTTTTAGGTGTCCTTCATTGAGAAAAACAATGATGCTTTGCATGCGTCTCTTGAAAGTGTAATTTTAGAGGCTGAAAACAGTTTTGTTCAAAATTTATTCAAAAGTGAATCATCAACTCAACAAACAAGAGGCAAGTTGAACTTTAACAGTGTTGGTAGTAAATTTAGAAGCCAACTGCAAGAATTAATGGCAAAATTACGCAATACTGGAACCCATTTTGTTCGTTGTATCAAACCAAATTTTAGGATGGTGGATCATTGTTTTGAAGGAAATCAAATTTTAATTCAGTTACGATGTTCAGGTATGAATTTTATTTATTCATTGCTCCTATATGCTTGAAATACATGCAGAATATTGCATGCATTGTTCATATGTTCTTCAGGTATGGCATCAGTGTTGGAATTGATGCAGCAAGGTTACCCATCACGTGCTCAGTTTTCTGATTTATATGCAATGTACAAAAGCTATTTGCCACCAGACCTCGCTCGTTTAGATCCTCGATTATTCTGTAAAGTAAGTTTTATGCAATATTTTTTAAAATGCTTACAATATCTATTTAATCATGAAAATATTAAACATTTATCTGATTAAATTTTTATAAATTTTGTGTCCTGCAAATTTTCTTGTCTTAGAATTTTTTCCCCCTAAATTGCTGTTTTACATGCTATTATTTTTAAAACAGTATTGAATCTTAATGTTGACTTGCATGTCATAATTAAATGTTGATAGTTTCAGTAATTTTTTGAATATTCCTGAAACTGCTAGAATAATAGGAATTAAAGAATTAATATGTACTGAAAAAATATAATTACATTTCTAATATAACTAATGCAAGGATTTTTTTGTACATTTTTTATACATATATATATTGTTGGCCATTAGTTTAATTTATATGAAATATTCACCTATGTCCTAATGATTACATTAAAAATTTGGTTTACCATCCTCCGTTAAATGCTGATTTTCCCCAACATCATCAATTGTATCAGTTTAATAAAATTTTGTGTGGTGTTATTCAGTAAAATGTGACATTTCTGAAAAGTTTTGGAATGAATTGTAACAAACTTTTTTGAGATAAAATATAAAATTATTAAATTTAGACTTTTACTCCCCCCTCCCTTAAACAAGTACATCATGGATAAAAATTAGCACTTTCTAATTGGTAATTAATTGTTTAGAAAAAAAAAATCTCAAAAGTCATTAAATTTCTTTATTATGTGATAATTTTAAAAATACAGCTATAAAATACACGATATGCATGACAAAAACTATTTCATTTAATGAAACAATATAATGTGTAGAAAAGCGCTAACTATTGCTTTATTGTGAAAACAAAATTTCAAAATTCTGTCATAGTTTTTCAAATGAAATATTTTTATATACAGATTAGTTGGTTTGGTTAATGTCTCCATAAAAGTAATTGTGTATTTTCTTGTTTATGTAGATGTATAGATTGGTAGATAAGTTTTTGGCCTCCCTAAAATTGCAGCCATTTTCAAATAAGATCATTTCTATATGGCATGATAGTTTAGGTTATTTGCAAACAAATTAAATTCTAGGCCTGAAATTAGATTCAAAATGTTATTAAGAACATCTCATTGCATTATTTTCATGAATATTAGAAATGTTTTATTTCTTGTAGAATATGAAGTAAGTAGTCAGAAAACCTTAAATGAGATCCATATTTAGTTTACATTGAATTTGTCATACTGACAGTTTAAATATTTGAGGTAAAAGTAATATTTTATTGTTAGAAACTGAAAGAAAGAAATATAAATACTTCGAAGATTTCAATTTAGACAATAGTCTAATAGTCTAATAGACAAATCAGCTTCTTTTCAGAAATCAAAACTTGTTCAAAGAAATAAATTTGTTGAGAAAGCTTTTTAGGAAAGTAATAAAAATATTTACTATACATAAATGGTTTCTAAAAAAGTGTTTTATTTTATTTATTTATTTTTTTTAACATTTAAATTTTTATGAAATTAAGTGGAAAGTTTCACTTCTGAAAAAGATTCCTAATTTTTGAATTTACAATACATTATTTTAAGCAAACTGTAACTTATATATATTGATAAGTTAGTACAATATTAATAAAATTTTGGTTTCTCATTATTATGATAGCACATAACCTTATGGAAATTTGATGAATTCTTATTTCGGATCAAATGCACACGCTGATGTATGAATTTTTATACAATTCTTTGAATATTGGTAATTTTGTTATTCTTCCTGCTTTTTAGGCTCTTTTTAAAGCTCTTGGACTTAATGAAAAAGATTTCTGCTTTGGCTTAACAAAAGTTTTCTTTCGACCGGGAAAATTTGCTGAATTTGACCAAATAATGAAATCAGATCCTCAAAGTTTGGCTTTATTAGTTAAAAAAGTTCAGAAATGGCTATTGATTTCTCGCTGGAAGAAAACAATATGGTGTGCACTTTCTGTTATTAAATGTAAGTATTAGATCTTTTAACACTCTTTTTTTTTCTTTCTTTCTTTTTTTGTATTAAATATATTTAAATTTACAACAAAAAGCGTGAACATTTTATTTATTCATTATCAGTATTCAAATGATGGTTTATTTAGCTTATAATATGTAAATTTTAACAAAGAAAGAATTAATCCTAAATACAGTTATTTAAACAGTTTCAGGATATACAATATATTATACTTGAATTCTTGTTTATAATACTTAAAGAACTCAATTATTTTTAGGTTTCAATCTGAACTTATACATCCCAAATTGATTGCCTAAAAATATTTTAAATTCTAAATAATTTCTTTAAATTCTCTTTATTAGTGAAAAACAAGATTCTATATAGGAGGAATAATTTGATTGTTATTCAGAAGAATATCCGTATGTCCCTGGCCAAACGTAAATACCGTCCAAGGTAAGTAATTGTCAATTTTTGAACTGATGTTATTTTGGTGCTGAACTCATAAGTTTTGTAATGCTAGATAAAAACCATGAGGATTTTTTTTCAAAATATGAATCAGTGAATTTATAAAAATAATACAAAATTACCTGCACAGAAAAATTCTTTACATCCATAATATAGCCATCACTATATCTATCAACATCTCTAAAATTATTATTGCAGCTATATTTTTTTTAATTATATGTATATATTTTGCATTTACCACCAGCTAAACAAATCTTTCATAATGCTAATATCTTAAGCTAAAAGTTGTAAATAATAGAATGTCATGTACAATTTTAACATGTGTTATTCATAAATTATTGGAAAAGAAATCACATTTTCATGAAACATTAAACTTGTGGAGGAACCACACCCATTGTGCATCGACTGTTTATTAATTTTGTATTTCAAAGCAACACAAGGACTATTGGGGGAACACACATACTTCATAATTTTAACCATGGGAAACTGACAAGGGCAACACTAAAACTGGAACCCAATCTCCAAACCTCTACACCATTCCAGTATGAAGACTTTGAGCCATCGCACATCTAAAATTCATCAGCCCTTCTATAGAGTGACATTAATGGCACATCAGGTTTGCCAGAAACAATGCTCTCTATGAGTTCAACACCAGTACTACTCAGTTACCTGTCGTACACTGAAGAAAGCTTGTACATTCTAAGCAGTATGTGGACGAGCATCGTCTTTGCTAAAATAAGGCTCGATTTACAGGACCTCAGGCAGGGCCGATCCAAGTAGGTGTGCACCGCAAGCTGGCGTTCGAAACAAAGGGGCGGCCGCAGGCCATTTATAATTCTTTCGATCAAACAAAATTTTTTGTGAATTTCTCAAAATAAAATTTATAATAAGTTGAATAAATATGCTGAATTTTAAATAGTTATTGAAAAGTCAAAATAAGTCCCGATTTTCCGATAGCATAACATCGTTCGAGAAAAATAAGGATGGATTTCAAATTCTGAGGAACATTCCTTCTCATCAGGGGTGTAGCCTGCCCCTAGCTACAGGGGCCCCGGACGTGTGTAAGCAAAAAGTCGTAAAATGTTATTAATGGTCATATTAAGAGTTCCTTTCTATGTTTATAAAATAGTATGTCACTGGCTTCAAACGATATAAATTTTCCCTGTGAATTCTGAATCTCAGGACCCACTATAAAAAGTTTTAAAAGCTGGCAAAGTTACTCAAAATAATGAGAAAACATGGAGTGGTATATGGTCAAAAGGCAGGAAAAACTTCTCATTCAAAGCGGTTCGACAAAAAGATCGTTTGAAGTGAAATACAGATAACACTTGGGATGGGAAAAATACATCCAGAATGTTATTTGTTTGTAAATGAAAATACTCCCTTCGTCTGTTGATTGACTGACTGTAATAAACATCGCACTAAGAAGCTACACGAAGGATTGGAATTTTTTTCAGAAGTGGTCCAGTGAAGGAGAATATTAGATTTTATTTATCCCGGTTTTCTTTTATTTCCGTAACAACCAAAATACCGAATGTGCATTTAGTCAGCAAGGGATCTGATTCCCGTTCCGAGAAAGATCTGGCCCATAAGCGCCAGAAGTCTTCTGTCACCCTCCAAGTCTATAGTTAATTATTTTTTAACGAGTATTCATGAGTTCTCAACGCTGGTCCCATGGAGGAAGGGAGAGGGGGCGTTAAGGAAGAATTTCGACACATCGGACAAAAGTGATGAAAAGCACGATCAAGATTTATGACATGCTTAAGGACGAATGAAAAGAATGGGCAGAATGACCCTCAGAAGAAAAAGGCCCGTTTCGAAGAAAAGTGAGGAAATTTTGCGTCAATTTGACTTCCGAACTAATTTCTTTTAGACAAGACAAAAATCGGAACAACAAAAACGGTTAAACAATGAAAATGGTAACTATATTTTCACTTTCAAATTTCTGTTTTCGATTTTAAGATTTAATGCCCAGGTATTTTAATCATTGCGTAAGATAAAGTGAAAAAATATATTTTGTTGCATTTGTGCTATAACTATTTTATTTATTTATATAAATATAAATATCTGTCATCAGTTTCTTAGATTACTTTCATGTTGATTAACATATTTAAGTGTATGTTTTCGTAGCTTAAATGTACCGTAATCTTAAAACATTTTCAATTGGCATTGTTATTTAAATGGAAGAATATTATTTGCCTCTTGTGTGTATAAAAATAATTCCTTTAGTCACTTATGAAAAACGGTAGTAGTTCATTTAAAGTACAAAACACTAATAAGCCTTTAGTACATTCATTATTTATCATACTTAAAAGATAGCGTGAAATTGAAATAAAACATAGTTATATTTATTTTGATGATTTTGTTTGTAATCATAACGTATTACGATAATTTTGTTTTGTAATAAATGAAACAATCTATAATATCTAAATATTTAATTTAAATTGCTTCAAACTGTGAAAAGAATTTTCAAAGAAATAAAGTATGTTAAGTTTACTTAAAGATATGCACACACTTTTTATTATTTTTATTGAGGTAACATGTGAAATAAACACATAATTTTTCTAATATACTCTAAGACTGCGAAGGGAACCATTATTTTGTAAGATTGAATTGGAAAAGCACAAATTCTATTTTCTTTTTGTATTTATTGCTATTTTAAGAGTGATTTGCATGCCTTCTTGATTAAGATCTTTTGCCCAGAAAATTTGAAAGATTATAAATAATAATTAATTATGCATATAATTAATAAAAATCGTATAATTTCTTTAAAATATTGTATAGCATTCGGTATATGCTTCTAAAAAGTTACTCGAAATTCATCCATAACAATCTGTAGCAGTATTTAAAATCTTTAAAAAGGACAACAATAAAAATGTCAGAACTATGGCAGAAATTTCTTATAAAAAGCATTTAATGAAAGGTTTATTTTTATAGAACAATAATATAAATGTTGAAAAATATAGGTAATATTTTTTTAGTTTCTCCTAGTAGTCTAAAACTATTTAATTAAAGTGATAGCAAGATGCATTAAAGAAATAAAAAATATGATAAACACAGTTTATAAAGTAGATAAGTGATTTCAAACAAAACAGAAATGTGAAGAATTATTCAATAAGTAGTAAGGTTGCATAATCTTGAGTATTTTTGATGTAATTAAGATTCCAATTTAGTTAAAAAATTTTAGATTTCTTTTGTGATATTGTGGCCTTTGTCAAAAAAATTTGAGTTATCTTAGAAATTTCAAATTATTCTAGAAATGTTTTATTGTTCTGTTTAGACTCAAAGTATTTAGATATTTGAAAAAACAAACAAACAAGTATAATAATAATATTAATCTTTTACTAACTTATATTTAGAAACTTTAAAAGGAAACTATAAATTCAGAGTATTGTGACTATCTTCCTAGTTTTTTTTAAAAAAAAACCCTTACAATTTTTGAAAGCTTATTTTTGGTGGAGATATTTTAATAATTTTGCAGTGATCTGGAAGCCAAGCTACATTTTGTTCTAGAAATGAAATTAATGTGTTTAAACAAACAATTAATTAAACAAAATATGTTTGTATTAAATCAGAAGTGTTTCGTAATTCAGTCGGAAAATTTGAAAAAAAGATGAAATGTAATTTTTTTTTGTGAGTTTGGAAAAAAAATTAAAAAACTTAAGATTATTATTTTAATTTTCTAAATATTTCATGGAAAAAATTTACAGTTTGCAGTAATAAATAGAACACTTAAGAAAGTTTGAAATTTTAAATTTGATTAAAAAGGAATTAAGTTATTTTTTAATTCAAAATTTATAACTTTATTTTCAATTATTCACAGAAATTCCTTCCACGCTGCTAGAGAAATAAATTATTTGACTCGGAATCGGAAATCGTCCCTCGGGAACACCCGAGGATTTGTGCAAGCATCGAAGTTGCAAAAGAAATGGTCTTGACTTTCCCTAATGTAGAGATACTTTTAAAAATATTTTTAACTATACCAATATAAAATGTATCAGGTCAGAGATCTTTCTCAGTTTTAAACCGGCACTTCCCGCGCAGGGTATGTCAAACCCACCTTCTACCTTTTTTCAGCGCTCCTTCTAAACCTTTTTTGGAAAATTGATAGTTTCTCGTGTAGCTGACTTTAAGGTCATATCCTTTGAGAGGCCTTAGCTTGTAGGCGAGTTCTAAATATATATTTTTGGATACCGCCTCTTCGGGTATGTCATACCTTGCGCATGAATCGCCGTTACAGTTCTGAATGCATGAGCGCGTTTTAAGTCTTCCTTATACTATGGCGTATTATTGTAGTTATGATGAAGAAATGTGATATTTAAGTAATTTAATAGATGCAGTATTTAACAGATATAGTACAACAGTATTTTCTGGATGAAGAAATTCTGTTCGTGATTATGATGAGTAAGAATCAAATGATGAAGAGTATAACAGCAAGTATGATTCCTCCACTGAAATCGATCCAGATTTAGAAGAGGGAGACACAGTTAGAAATACATGTTTTATATGTATAGACACATAAACATTAGGGAAGAACGTGACTTTAAAGGAGACAACTGGTACACATCCACTTTCAGATGAATTTTTGAAAAGAAAAAAAAAACCTATTGCTGGAATGATAAGAGAAAATAAAGAAATTCCAAAATAAGATATAGACGGTATATAGCTCTTCAATGAAATAACTTCATTCAAAGATATTTTTCCTGGTAAAAAATAGCCACTATTATAGAAATTATAGTGAAAAATGATCTTATTCCCTGTTTTCCCAATTTCGCTCTAGCATTAAGAATTTTTTTAACCTAACCTGTTTTTGTAGCTTCCGATGAAAGAAGTTTCAGTAAATTAAAAATCATTAAAAATTACTTGAGAAATAATATGACACAAGAAAGGCTTTCAGATTTGGCCATAGTCTCAATTGAATCCGATATCTCAGAAAAAACTGATTTAACCGAAACTGTTAGCAAATTTGCTTCTCAGAAAGCCAGAAAACTTATTTTATAGTTACAGTAAAAATCTGGCGTATAACGTGTCCCTACACATATTCACCGTATAACACGCACTCCCTTTTTTACGAAGACACCTGAAATGCATTTTTAAAATGCCCCCCAGGGTGCCCTTCTCTTAGATTATCTGCATGAGATAGAGGTGTAGGTTCAACTAAAGAATGAGTAGTTTCCATGTTCTTAAAATATCTTTATTAAGAACTTGAACTTAAGCTTTTAACAGATTAGATAATAAATATATATGAGAGAATCTATGATGAACAACACACAATAACCCAACTCGGACCACTATCAATATCTAACCCGCCTAATCTTAATTCGAATAATATCGCAAGTACTAATATTAAAAAGTCAATACTACCTTAATCTAATCGATGATCCGATATTAGGGAAGTTGAGTCATTACTCGAGTGCTATGGTATGCACCTTGACCTAATGGTTCTATTTTCGGCATAATCTTAGTTGGCTATCACTTCACGATATTATCAATCTCTAACATAACATTCCCTAAATTGCCACCTTGCTTACTTAAACTTCTGATATTTAAAAGCTATCTAATTTTGCATCTTTTCTTCACATTTCACTTCTTGGGTTTTGGTTAGAAAAGAGTTGCCATTAATCTTGGCCCCAAAAGAACCCAAAGGACATGTTAATGAAAAGACGCATGAGCCCGTCACAGCATGTGCGCAAGTGTGTTTTGAAGTCCTTTATTCGAATATTATTCCAAGCTTTAGTAAAAAACAGTGTACCTTCAGAATTACAACCCTTTAAGTTCATAAGGAATGTTATTTCTTTCACAGAAACAGTATTCCGATACATGTAAAGGTCTGATCTTTTTCTATGCTCATCTTTTTGTATTTTTAAAGCTCTCATTTTTGTACCTGGCGTATAAAGCGCAACCGTAAATTTCGATCTTATTTTTTGAGTTAAAAAAGTGCGCGTTATACACCAGATTTTACGGTATAATTTATTACTTAGTCTTATTAGGAGGACTGATTTATATACTTTTTGTTTCACGAGGTTTGTGCCTTAGTATTTATTTTTATTAGATTGTATTTTTTGAGTAAATTCTGTTTTGCATTTATAATTATAAAATGTTTATTTTTATTTTAAAGGCTATATTTTTGTTAGTTTATTATTTTGTTAAAGCATTTTGTCACTATTATAACCCATTACCTGGCCAAAAAATGAAGTTCTGCACTTCATATTTTATTTGAGTTGTTATTAATGTGTTTTGCTTTTTATTCTTATATAAGTAGATGATTTTTTAACATCAACATTAAGTATTAATCAAAATATGAAAAGTTCTCTTGGGGTGGGGGCACATTAGGTGTTTGCACGAGGGCGGCCGATGCCCTAGGATCGGCCCTGATCTCAGGCTGCACAATTTGCATTCAGTGAGTTCATCCATAATATCCAATAAGATAACACCAAGTGTTTGTCTAGTATGACTATGAAAGTGGACACTCCAAGAAAAGATGTTCACTTCTGTGATATCAAACAAGTATGTACCCATCATGTATTCCTGATTGTAGCAGAACTCACCTAAGAAGACTTCATGTAAATCGGCTGCCCTTGCCTGTGTTGCTGAGCTCATTGTGACTTGCAGATTGTCTTAGCAGGTTTGTCTATGACATCAAATCAAAAGGAATGGACACAGGATACAAACGTTGTGAAAATGGAAGAAGCTCTTGAAATTTGGATACAAGATTTCAATGATAAACTGATTCCTTTTGATGGATTATATAGCAGGATGCTCTGAAAATCTTTAAAAAATAAATCTGAAGGAAATGAAAAGTTATTCTGCTCAAGAAGAACAAAACTCATTTTTTGCATTTAAGAGTTTGCTCGAAACATTTGGAACAAGCAGCTCATTGAGTGGTCTCCAACTTCAAGGTGAAATGCTTATCCTAGCATGAAAAGAATTCTTCATTTTGAAATGTATCACAAAGATATCCTGGGCCATGAGTGAAATAAAGCCTTCTACAATTAATGCTTCAAAGCCAGTGCTCCCTCCGATTTTCAAAATGAAAATTTTGATCCATCTGTGGAAACAATACAATCAAATTCTTGATACTGCTCATAAAATAGATGGAAAGAGATTTAACAATCTGAATAGCCAAACCCTAGATTAATTGTTTCAAGAACTTACTTTGACTAAAGCTGACCTAATAGAAGTAATTAATGAGGCTTATAAAGACACCAATGCAAATGAAGACAGAAAATTATATTTAAAATTCTCCTTCCAATATTTCCATCACTGCTGTTAAGCAAATGTTGGACTTAGCAAATAAATCAGTGCTTCATTTTATGGAAATTTATCTGTCACCATCGTGTAAAAAAAACCTTCCAACAAAATTTAAATAAATGCAATATAATTAAACAATTTATTAAATACAATAAATGTATAAATTTTTATGGATTCATAAAATTTCAAATAATATCTCCAAAATTACCTGAATCATTAGTATCAAATAACACAGAACTGTTTAACCATGTTATTCGAAGGATGCCTGTTTTTAGCAGATCTCCTTGCTTTAATTACTCATACTGTTTGTGGGGGAGGCCCACAACTGTGAAATTGAGTTTTATGAAACTTCCAAGTTTCCTTGGACAAAGCTTATTAAAATATTTTGTGCAATACAAATGGCTCATTACTATAAACCCTCATAATTTTGTTTCCATCAAAATTGTGTGTAATAAGGGTTACTGTAAATTAAATTTTTGTGTGAATTCCAAATTTTGATTTGTGTATTATATATATATTTATGTAAAATCTCAAATTTGAATTACTGTAATTCAATGAAAAAGTTCCAAGTTTCTTCTTGTTCTAGATATATGTACATTATGAAGATAAAAATGCTATGTGGAAGACTTGATGCAATGTCACAAATTGTATCACAGTTAAACAAAGAAAAAGAAAAATCCTTTGAGGAGATTCAAGCACTTGGTGCAAAGATGAAAAGTTCAATTGAGCAAGCTAAAGTGAGCAATTTAGTTTTATTTAATTGATCCTTTTGAAAACCCTTGTACTTCCGTATTTTTATCGGTAATTTTTAATGTCATTTTATGCTTTATTATTTCAGACAACAGATTTGAGTATTCAACAAATGGAAAATAATCATTCTAGCTTTGTAAGAGCTGTTGATGAATTATTACTGAATTTGCAAAAGAAAGTAGAACAGCAAAAGATTGCTGAAGAACGAGAGAGAGTTAGAAAAATTCAGGAAGACATGGAACGCGAAAGATTAAAAAAAGAGGAAGAGAAACAAAAGAAGTTAGAAGAGGAAGAAATGAAGAAAAGGTTTGAGTTATTTATTTATTTAAAAAAAAAACTTATCTATTTCATATTCAGCAGACTTTTGGGGAACATCAGGAAAACTCGTATCCCAGCAACATTTGTCTGTATTTTAATTATGTACATCATAATATATTCGAATTACATATATTCTATTGATCTTATCAAATTAAGGTATGCCTAGAATTCGAAAGTTGTGAAAAATTTATTAAACTACTAAGTTATGTTGATCTTTTTAATAAATTAATTTTTATGGGTAATTAATCAGATAAAATAGTAAAACTTACCAATTCTTAACATCAAAATATCGAAAATATTAAACCGTATTGAATGATAATTGAAAACCCAATTTTATAAATATCATGAAAAATTAAAGTTATTCAATGTCTCATCATTTTTGTATCGTTTTTATGTGTCAGATTTATTTTTTATTATGCTTTTATAAACATAGAATGAAAGAAATTGACTTTTATTATATATTGAATATATTTAAATAATTTTGATTATTTAAATATATTCAAAAAATTAAGGCTATCTTCACCTACTGTTAAAGAATGATCTAAACTTGTTTCCCCCTAATCCTCTTGGATTAAAAAGTGTTAATACTAATGTAATCCAATATTAATATTTCATTCACACTACTGTCTTACAGAAAACAACATGCTTATTTAAATATATCTTTTTTTTTTTTAATGTGAGTGTTTTATATTATCTACCTCCTACATTGCAATATTCCATTGATATTCAGCTTTACCTTGTCAAAGTAAGAAATAATATATTAATAAACTATTTTAAATTTTGGTTAATGAAATACAATAGGTAATTATTTTATTACCACCCGAATATTTTATAACATTGGGACCTCATCCCATTCTGAAAATATATTTTAAATTTAGGTTTTGCTCTTAAATTTTACATGAAAACATGGTCTAGATTTTGCTCCTACTATGAGAATTTAGTTTGACAACCTATGTGCTGTGTGGAGTATTGAGGAGTATATGTGGAGTATGAAAGAGGAAACAGAATGCTAATTTGCTTTCATTTAAAATGGTTATTGACATTCTGTGACTATTTTTTTGTTTTTGTTTTTTAAATGTAGCTAATCAAAATATTCATTTAAAATTATGGAAAATCAAAACAAATTTTAGGACATTTATCAGAGTTTTGACTTTATCATATAATTACAAGGACATTAATTAATCACCTAATTTTTATAAGTCTATGTAGAAATAATTAAAATCTTTCCCTGTGAGTGAATTATTTTTGACTTTAATTTAATAATCTCTTCATTTTTAAGATTGCATCAGATTTTATCTGCAGTCGAGATTATATTATATGTTATAAAGTTTTATTTTAAGAATAATGGGAAAAAAGCAATTAATGCACCATTTTTTATATCTTCTAAAGAATTCAGTTTGCATTTTTAATTTTATTGTGTGCAATGATCTGTACATTTTACTGTACATCTAAAAGAACTAGGATATAATTAAAAACATAGATGCTTCAAAGGGAGAGACAAGAATATCTATGCAAGGGTTACATATTCTAAATGTTGAAAACACACGAAAAGCAGTTGCATGAGTATTATTTGTGAGAAAGCAAAAATGATTTTGTCCATCCTCAAAATAAAGATAATTAATAAATAAAGTATTTAAGGAAAGCTCTTAAGGAAGTCGTGATAAAAGATTATGAGAAGAACAGACATCCACAGAGCAATGTGAGGCATGATAAAACTGCAAGCTTCAACATATGGGTAGCAGAAAACTTCAAGAATTTTGTAGACTATGGGGATTACAGGCACAACAAGTTTTTAATGGTATTGAAACAGGTCTCTTTTGGAAAAAGATGCCAAAGTAAATTTATGTAACAGCAATGAAGAATACATTGCCTGGTCATTAGGCAATGAAAGACCTCAGTCTGGTATTTTTGTGCCAATATAAGTTGAGACATTAAAATTAAACCTTTACTTGTTTAACATTAAAAAGCTCCACAAATTTTCAAGGAGAGTGAAGTCCAAAAAAAGTTTTTTTAAAAAAAAGAGCAAGTGTGTTATATGGAGATCCAACAAAGCTCATGTGACGTGTTCTTTTTAGTGATTGGATCAATGAAGTATTTGCTTCTTCTGTGAAAAAGTATTTGTTTGAGATTATTCTGCCATTCTGTCTTGCTTTTTATGGATAACACTCCTACCTATCACTTAAGTGTACAAGATGTACTTGGAGAATTTAAATTCAAGATCTAGTTTTGTACCTCACAACACTGCTTCATTATTCCAGGCTATGGACTAGCAGATTATTTCTAAATTTGAAAATTTTTACACTGAGCAGTCTTTGAATGTTGTTTTGAGGTAACTGAAAGGACCAATTTAAGAGTTTTTGAAATACCACTTCACATCGTTGCCTGCCTCAAAATGATCCAAATTGCATGGGTAGGAGTTAAGAGAACTTTCATTTCTGCTTGGAAGAAGCTTTAGCCAGAGAGCGTTGTCAAATGTGAATTTGAAGGATTTGAGATAGTATTTGTGGAACCAACGAGACAGTGTTGTCTGTCAAGGTCACTGAACTGGTGGAGAATAATGATATTGATGAGCTTTTGGGAGAGCTAAGCAAAAGATGGCCATCAAAAAGCTTATGGTTTTGTATTTTGTTTTACAGTAGAAATTGAAGAGTTGGAAGTAAAACAACAAAACCACAATCTTCTGATGAAGTATAAGACAAGTACTGAAAGCAAGGAAGCTGTTGTGTAATAATTTGAAGAGCATCACTCTAGTAAAGCAGTGGCTTCAGAGCACTATAAATTTAATGGCAATGCTGTGTTGCATTTTCATTAAATTTTGAAGTGCTTACAAAAACAAATGTTGATAGTGTTCAGTGTTGAACTCATAATTCTTGTGACGCCCACAACAACAAGTGAATATTTGTCGTGAGAGGGCACTAGTTTGTGTAGTGTTTAGTGTATGTGTAAACAGAGTAAGAGTGTATGGAGAACGCTTGAATTAAATTTCTTTGTCTTAGAGTTCCAGCCATTTAATTTGTGGTGTAATTGTGTTGTGAAAAACAATAATGTTCAGAGAATCAGTGCACAAACAGATAGCTTTCCAAAAAAAATGTGTTAAATGCATATTATAAGTTATAAGCTAATTATTTTTATTTTATCATTTAGTTTTTGTTTTCTTGAATTCACATTCACCCTCCTTTTTTGAATATCTTTTATGGCATGGAAAACATCATATTTTAGGTTAATTTAAACAGAAAAAAATTGTTCTGCTTAATAAGCATTTTGTATTGTAAGTAAGATTCAAGAACAAATACTACACTCAGTAAATTAGGTTCCACTGTACATGAATTTTTTTTTGCATATGTTTTTTGTTAACATTTTAATGTGTTTATTTTTATCTGTTAAACTTAAATTAAAATTGCTTGTCTACATTTATAGGAAAATGGAACTTGAACTCCAGCGAAAAATGGAGGAAGAATGCAGAATAAAGGAGGAAAAAGAAAATTCTAAGCGAATGGTTTGTTATTATTTATTTATCTTTGAATATTTGGAATTTAAAAACTTATATCTAGCTACATTTGATAATCTGTCACACCAAGTTATGTTAATATTTGATGTTCTCAGTCACTGAGTGATTATGCCCGGCAATGATTCTGTTGTGTGGCAGGTTGAAGTCTAGATTCTGCTCTAGAGCTTCATGTATCAGGGCCAATACACTCTAAATCTATCAAACTTCAAAGTACTTTGAAGTCGTATGGAAATTTGGAGTGTGAAATACCAGCTCAGGTGTGGTTCTCGTCACTTGATTGTAGCTCAAAATTAAAAGGTTCATTAACAATATCTCTCGTCTAAATGCAAAGTCAGTAAACAATTATTTAATGTTTGTTATGTGAACATATAAAAAATTCTAATTTTTTTGTATAAATCATTTGGTTGTTCTTAAGTATTTCCAGTATAAATGGGAATAAAATGGTTTTCAATGTGTGCAGTATAATATAAAAAGCTATGTACCGTTTGTTAGTTATCCAAATGAGACGAAAATCGGTAGCCATATACAGATATTGAAAACAAGATGTTATTGATATTATAAGAATTGAATGATTTATTCAAGAAAATACAACTAAAAGAGCGAAAATGAACAATTAAAATCAATGTGTTGGCCCTGATGCAAATTATCCAGCTGGACATTGACTCAAAAATTTGATATATAGTCCTGTGTCATTGCTTGTCATACCTTCTCAATCTGGCTTGTTACTTCAGCATGAATCAGTCAAAGGTGACTGCTCATCAGAACCCAAACATGATCTTTTAGGAAGAGATATAGTGATTGCTTTTTGTCTAGTGAAGTGTTTGATAAGCCTGAAGACAAGCAGTAGTAAAGTGTGCCCTGTACGACTGAGGGAGGCATTATTCTATTAAAATACAAGTCTAGGTCTAAGTGCTCCTAAAAAAATTTTTATTTGAATGTTATGACTAGAATTTTAGAGATATTTGAGAGAAATTATATATATATGAAGGGGAACCATTTTTTAGGTTACTGCAGAACAGTGATCTTCAAACTTTTTCAACTCATGGAACCCTTAAAGCTATAAGCTGTTTGTTGGGAACCCCGTTCGCCCTTACAAGGGGAGGGCACGACTATGGAAATTCATTTTCGGGCGAGACTTAGTGTAATAGTAGTACTCCCTTAGGGTATTCAACCCTCAAAGAGTATTAGCACAAAATGGCCAATCAATTCAGAGAAAATAGCCTTCAAAATTCATGCTTAGCTTTTATACAATTAAGTTTTAATTAGCTCCAGTGACACACTGGCATATATGTATCGTGCCTGCCTTTTATGCGGGATTAGAGGGTTCAAATTGCGTGATCAACTTTTTTTTCCAATTCATTTAATTATTTTTTTAAATCAAATATATTTAAGAAAGTTTTATATTAAACATTAAATGATATTTTTTGTATTTTATAAAGTAAAATATTTTCTGTAATTATATAAATATTTATATTATTTTTTATAAATATGTTTATATTGATAAATAATATTTATAATAAAATATCATAAATAAAATATTATATATAATATAAAAAATCTATAAAATATATTATTAATTATCTTATAATTATATAAAATATTTAATAAGTCTTTTTCAAATAAATTTATTTAATTTTTAAAAAATAGTTAAATGAATTGAAAAAACAAAATTGATTGCATGACTTGAACCCTATCCTCCCGTGTAGAAACCAAGCACGTTACACTTATGCCACTGCGTTGCCGGAGGTAATTAAAACTTAATTATATAAAAGCTAAGCATGAATTTCGAAGGCTATTTTTCAAAATTGACTTGCCATTCGGGGCTAATACATTGAGGGTTGAACACCCTAATGGATTACTACTATTACACCAAGTCTCATCCCAAAATGAATTTCCTTAGTCGTGCCCTCCCCTTGTTAAAAGAATATATCTTAAGATCATATTTAAAGTAGATCGACATGTTTTAGATGTAAAATATTGTATTGTAAAAAATAAAAGTAATTTTAATATAATTTACTTTATGTATAATGCTAATTTGTGATTTAAGTATCACCTACCCATCCATTACATTTAGTAACTGGGATATGCGCTTGCATTTTTTACACAAAAGTGTCAAAATCTGCGTCTATTAAATTATCTGCTGTTACATTTCATGTGCTGTGTTTCGATTGTTTTTATATTTTACTTTGTAGCCTCTTGCATTGTAAAATAGAATTGTGTGAGAAATCCTGTGTATTTTGCATGAATTGGAACCTAAAATTTGGGAGCTGCTTTTGCTTAAAGATTTTAACATCAAATTTTTTTTATATGTTTATAAGTTCTCTCTCCTTCATTGTAGGTGTTTTTTTTTTTTTCCCTCAGATGTAAAAAGGTTCATTTTCCATTTGAAAACTGTTTAGTTTGGCAAAACATGGTACTAACAAATATAAAATTATTTCAGGGAAGCCAGGAGAGTAAATAATTGAATATTCACAATCTAGTAGATAATACATGTAAAGAAAAAAATGTTTTAATATTCTTTTGTTATATTATAGTAAAAGTTTAATAAGAGTATTATATACAAAGTGAAGTTGTTATGTTTAAGTGAATTTTCTGTTTTAATGACTGGAATGAACTTTATAGGTACTTGTGGTTTTATAAACTTCATAGATAATGGGAATCCATTTGTCATACACATTTATAATTTTTTTTATTGTGACTTGTGGAACCCTATTGTTCCTTGGAACATAGTTTGAAGGCCGCTGCTAATAGTTTTCCTTCTTCATACCACCTCATGATAAACATATCCATAGTTGAAGTTTATAAACTAGTATCTCGCTCCCCCCCCCCCATTACAAAACAATCTGAAATGTGAATTTTTTTACAAATTTTTCTGAAATATTGGATTTAGAGGGCTTAGAATATGGCTATTGTAAATATGTGAGAACTTTGGTATGCTACAATTCTCACTCTTTCAAAACTATTATACAACTTGCTTAAAGGGCATATGAACAAGAACCCAGATTTAATAAGGGAATCAAAAATGGTTGGTCAAATGTTAAGTTTATGGGACCATAGCTTGCTTTTAATGAGCAGAACCAGATTATAATGAGCAATATTTTTGTCATTCATAAAATTTCTATTGACTTTTATCTTGTCAGCTCAGTTAGTCCTTTCTGGGGAAAATTCTTTGAGCATTCAGAAAGTTAGTGAGTCATAAGTCTTGCGAGCACGTGATGGCGACCTTTTTCATTTTGTTGACTGTACAGGCATGGACATCCCATGATAACCATGATAGGAGATTACTGATTAAATTGAAGTTTTATCTGTAAAAATGACAGGTTAGGAGACTTGTGTGGTAGTCATTATATTTGATCTGCATTCATAGTGTAAATTCGTCAAATTTTATCATGAAAAAAGTATCTTCTACTGTTTCAATATCATCAAAAAACAAGGAAAAATTAATGGCTTCATCCAATCAAAATAAGAATGACTAAACGTTTGAAAAATTTTGCTAAAGAGGGTTTGGAAAGAGCACTTTTAATGTGAATGCAAGTGCAACACAGTATGTATTTTTATTTAAATTTTCTTCAATTTTCAGACACTTTCTGTTTAGTTTGTATTTATTCTTTTTGTTAAAGGTATTCAAGAGTTTTATGTTTGTCCTTGTGAATGTCACATTTCTTTCTGGTATTTAGATTATTTCTCATCACAATTGGAATCTTTGGCATATTTTATTTCTAATATAAATAAATAGTGCATTTGCTATTGGCTATTTTTTTTAAGCAATTTTAAAAATCCTCAAAATGGAAGTAAATATCCCATGAAATTAGTCACTTTTTGGGCCATTGATACTCAACCTGCAAGCCGCAATGTGGACCAGTTATGGCCCAAATGCATTGAAAAATTCAATTTTTTAAGAACAATGTACTAAAAATTTACCTGGAAATTCTATCAATGAAGCAATAAAATCTATCAATTTACTCTTTTTGATAGAATTTAAACAAGAGGCTTGGTCTTGGATGAAAGAAAATCAAAACTTAATTCAGTAAAAAATGCATAAAATATTTTTTGTTTGTGTTTGGTAGAAGGGTCAACAAAGTATGAAAATAAAAGCCAAAAATGAGAGTTTTAATACTTTGATCAACTTTGTTTTGTCCTATACTACTTTGGTCCTATAGTGTCTCCCCCCCCCCCTCCCCATTATACTCATGTTGCAGCCAGCGTGAAATATCTATCATATGTATGTGGCCCAGCGGGATAAAAGGTTAAAGCTATGGTTTCCTAGGGTAGCGGCCCTGCTCTTAAGCGTTCGTAACATTAAGGTGGATGACATCACTAAAATGTTGCCTGTGTAAATAGATAGGCATGGTTTCCTAGAGAGCAGTGGATGGGAGCGGAATGTAAAGTAGCAGGTCATCACGATCGTCATAACCGCAGCAACAGTTCGTTGCACGTTTTTCACGACAGCGGTGGCAAAAAAATGAATGCCAATATTTTCTGGACTCCTGAAGAGGATGAAATTTTAATAGATTTCGTGAGAAATCACGATGTCTTATACAATATAAGACATCCAGACTACAGGAAGGATTACAGGACTTGCCCATGGCCAAGTGTCTGAAATAAATAAAATCATAAAGTTATGTGACATTATACTAAATAAAAAATCATTTTTTGTCATTTATCTTTCCAAAATTAATAAAATAATTTAAATTGAGTTTTAAATGTAAGCACATTAAGTACAAATGAGTTTTTTATTTTTTCTATTTCTTTAAATACATGTTACTTAATATTATAACTAGACTTAATAATAGATTTAAAATTTCTTTAATTTTCACTTGTCTTTTCTTATTTTGTATTTAAATATGTGCTGATTAAAAACATTTCTTTATTGAAAACTTGCTACAAACTATAAAACTGTGATTTATAAAATTTCATTAAATATATATATAAATACAACACAGAAAATATTACATCTTGATTAATTGAACTTACCTCACAAGAATGCATAACTTTTCTTCTGGGCATATAGGCTTTTTGTGCCTGTTGTATGGTTTGCATGTTAATTCATCCCATATGTTATTTAACACAATCAAACAATACTGGCGTCAAACGAAAGTATTGTCTGAATTTTTCGTCATTGCATTGGAGATGGCGACGCACTAAAATTTGGAAAACTCCTTCAGAAGACCTATTTTTAAACAATTCGCTTTCTTCAGAACGACTTTCTTCTTCAGATGATTGCTCATTTTCCAAATACATTACCAACGCTACATCTAAATCATCCATTTTCAGCAGTCTGTTAATTGTTTACAATACTGTTTACAGTTACGGACGTAAGTACTGTAGGGACCGAGGAAACCACTCGGACAACGTTAAGAGACAGCCGTCTTTTCTGTGACGTCATCCCTCGTGATGTTACGGACATGAAAGAACGACGCCGCTGCTCTAGGAAACCATTACTTAAGTACCCCTGTTTTAGACTAACTTCCTTTGTCTAAAAGCTCTGAGGAAACTTGAATCCTCTCTTTAAAAGTTTGTGAAATCGAATTTTTTACTGAAAGTTAGAATTGTAAGTTACTAACTGTTTCACCAAAATATTTAACAGGCATCTTAACTTCATGTTTTATAATGGTGTTGATCCAAAATACTCAAATATTGTTTGTGCCTTTGATGATAGACTTTCTCATACTGAAATAACCAATCATGAATTCAGGATTTCCAAATTAAAATTGTTAAACTAGCGGGATGTTTACTTGAATTCTATGCATCATTTGACATTGACTTCTATTAACTTGTTCCTCGAAAATGTTGAATTTCTTGTTTACATATAAATTATTTCTTTATCACTAAGCTTACTTGAGTTTTCACCTTTTTTTTTATCTAATAATTCATTTATTTGATTCCTGTGAATTCCTTTCCTTGAAAACGGTTTTCAATTATGTATTTGTGAAATACTTCAATTAACTTTCTTGGTTTTTAGTAAATGCTGAACGGCAGGCTCGAGTTTAGTCGTACGGAAATGTTTTCCTTCTGACAGGGTTACTAACTCAAAACCCTCGCTGGATGACCTCAGTCTGTGATTAAGGCTGTCAGGCTGATCTATTTTCAATACTGCTGCTTTGTTTTATGGCAGTCTCTTATTTTTTATCTCCTTGCATCTAATTTGGAAGCATGTTTTTACATAATGCCTTTTTCAAATGATATTTGAGGGCATGCAAAATTAGACAAAGCATCTCTGTTCATCTCAAGAAAGAAAAGTAATCCTTTGTCCATTTTTTAATGAATAATCATCTTTCTTGGATATATTTCCTTTTTGTTGAGACACATAGACTGTGAATTTTCAAATTATTTATTTGGTAAATGTAAAGATTAGGAATAATTTTAAAAATAGTAACTAATATTAATTTTTATTAAAAAACAAAGGTATGAAAAGAAAGATTGAATATGAAGTAAATGCTTATACGTGACTTAAAAATGATTATATTTGAACATAAGATAAAAATTAATCGCTACCTTGTTTTTTCACTCTGTTTACAAAAGCATAGTCTCTGTTCAATTTTTTTTTGCATATAACTATAATGCAACTATCTTGCCGCTTAACTGTAATTGAAGTGTACACAAATAAAGAACTGCTCGTTATATGGAGGGACTGCTCTCGTAATCATTGAGTGGCCACAGTAGCCTTGTGGTCAAGGTAATGGACTCGTGGCTGGTGTCATGAGTTTGAGCCAAGAACTGCTGAAGACCCTACATGTAAGGGAGCAATGCATGCTAAATCTGTCATTGTTCAAACATCCTCCTGTTGGTGTGGTATGGGAGTTAGGAGAGGGGGTGCCAGCTCAGGTGTCATCCTTGTCACTTGACCATGGTTCAGAATTACGATGTCAGTCACCAAATGCCCTGGAGTAGCTTAAATAGTGCAACATTAATAATCACTCACTCATAATCATCCAATGGCAAGAGTTAAAAGGAACCATCCAGGTGGGTGATATATTTTTTTCATTCCACTCTTCTGAGACTGCGTGTTTCCAACTTATCAATGATCGAAAATCCTGTAACTTTAATTTTTGTTTATGTCTTTTGCTTTGTAGGAAGAATTCCAAGCACAGCTTCAGTTAAAAGAAGAAGAAGAATTGAAACGGTAATTCAATTTAAATGTTTAATATGTTGAAAAAGATTAAGATCAATACACACTAAAGATTATACTATTTTATCTTATTAAAATTGCTGAACATGTTAGCTTGCAATACAATTGAACAAATTATATTTAACTGATTCGTTATGTTCTGTGCAATGAAGTTATATAAACTATATAAGGTGATGTAGTTAAGAGATTGGTAGTAGTTGCAAAAATAATTTTCTTCAAAGAATGCATGATCTAAATCAAGCGATGGGGTATCATATAGTAAAACCAAGTATACGAGAAGAAAACACAAAAGTGACTATGCATTAAAAAAAAGCAATTTTAATAAATATTTACAATAATTGCTCAAAAAAAGGGACCACCATGGATGATGCAATAAGAGCAGTAGCAAAGGAGGGATTGCAAACTGTCTGGAATATTCCAGACATATCATAAACCTCCTTAGCAGTAGTTGAATGTCTTATGGTTAGGTCTTCATCACTGTCTCATAAGACTTTTTATTTGTCCCTAGAAAAAGAAATGAAGACACAATAAATGAGATCATGATGGCCAAGTTACAGGGCCACCTCGCCCAATCCATTGATTTGGAAAAGTAACATTCGAATAATTCCATTCCTCTCACCCGCAATGGACTGAAGCTCCATTATGCTGGAACCATATATGCCGCCAGAGATCTGTTAAAATATCCTTAAATAAGATCAAAATATCAAATTTGGCAGCACCTGTTGCAGAAATGTCTGGTATTTGCTTTCATCAAGGTGTTCCAGAAGGAGATAAAGAGTTTCTATTAAGTAGTCGTCGATAATTCCTTCCCAAGCATTGATTGAGAAGCTTCACTGATCTCCAGCATAATCCGCCATATCATGTATTGCAGCATGCTAACATTACAGCCCACAACTCCTATTTTCTTTCCTGTAGTTCTAGAGGTTCTTGTGTGACCTGCATATATACCTAAAGCAAGAAAAAAATCTTGTTTTGCACAGTTGCCGATGTTAGTGTGTGAATGTTTTTGGATTTGGCAACCACCTGTGGAAAGACACTATGTACATTCACTCAGCCCTTTCTGATTTACCAATTTGCTCACTTATTCCATTCTTTATGTTGGAATGGTTGTGAGCTGGAATAACTTCACAAGGCTGGTGTCTGTGCATTTTATTCACTGTGATGCAGATTTGCAAATGGTTTCTTCTTTCCCAGGTTACATTGTGTGGTTCTTTTTCTCTCGGTAAATCTTATCAAGAATACCATTTAAATGATGATGGAGGGGCCAATACGAAATGAATTGGGACATTTTCACTTTGTTTTAGAACAAGCATTCTTAGTATTTTTATATACAGTTACTTGTTAAAAGTTTTTTTCATCTTTTCAGAATCTCTCCATGTAGTTATATACAAATTTTGTCAAGCCATCAAAATAAATGCTTGATAAAGGAATTTTGAAAATAAAAATAGGCTAAAACATAACTAATATTACAATGGATGTATATGAATAATATTTGTTTGTCACTCTTTATATAAAATAATTACAGTAGGACCTCCATTTGATGAAGTCGCTAAATCCCCAAAAGAAATTCGTTATGCGGAAAATTCATTAAATAGATATTCGTCTTTCAATATACTTTATAAACATTATTATTAAAAAGAGTAATTTTTCACACCATTTTTTGTAAATTAATACCTATTTATTTTATATATCTTACCCTGTCATGAAAAAATCTCCTATTAAAGCAAGAAAAAATTATTTTATGTTAAAAATAGTGAATTAATTTTAAGGACAATTTTAAGCCTACAAGTAATTTTAAACATTTTATTTTATAACCAGCAATTTAAAGCATACATTTTTAAATTTGATTGCTGATGTCTGTTTATCTGTGTGAGTTTTTTGTTAAAATGAAATGCTCAGAATTACGGCAATTTTATAGCTTTAATTGAGTTAGGTGCATGGTAAAACCAGTTCAAGGAAATTGACCACCGTGTAATGTGTTGAAAGAGAGAATAATTAAAAAAAGCCAGAAGTATTTTAAAAATAGGGTGATAAAAAATTGAATCCCATGAGAAAATGTTTATTAAATAGAAAATGCATTTCGCTTTTTGGAGGTTATTCAACGAAAGAAAATCGTAAAATGGTCTTGGTTCCACAAAAAAGATAAATTCGTAAAATGGAGATTCGACTGTATTTTCACAACAGAAAACCTTTTTATTACGTTGTACATAATATAAAAATTCCGATTCATTATTGAAATGAAAATTGAATTTTGTTTTTGTTATAATATTTCGTATTTAGTTGTAGTATATAACTTCCATGGCTATTTAAATGTTCAAAATGAAATATTTTTTTAAATAAATAATTGTCTTTTATCTCTTTATTGTTTTCAGTCAACAGCAAATGCAACAAGAACATAGTGATCATGAACTTGCACTTCGTCTTGCTCAAGACATGAATGGGCATCCAGATGAAGTTGTTACTCCTCCTCCTCTTCCGAGGTATTTGAATGTATCATTGTAATATTTAAATGTTCGTATTTTTATTTCTAAAAAAATATTTTGAGAAAAATACTGGTTGTAAATGGAACTTCAGGACAGAAAGAAAACAATATTACTTGCTTAAAAATTTCATGCATAAATTTACCATTATCTCTGTTTCTATGGCAAAAAAAGCTATGCATCTTTATGATTTGTTGCAACCGTTAACAAATATAATGTCTGCTATTCCTACAATCAAAATGTAGAAAATTGCTTTTATCTAAATATCAAGGATGCTTATATTTCCACTGGCGATTATGAAAACTTAAAACATACAAAGAAGCATGTGTTTAGGTTGCATCACACAGACAGGGAAAAGCTGTGCAAATTACCTAGACTGGTTTTCTACAATTTTCTCACAATACTGTTTATGATTCCACTGGTTTATGTAGGAAAAATCTTTTGTACTCCTTTTACTAGATACACACAGGATATTTTATAAATGCCACTTTTTAGGATTTTTCCATTTCACCAATACATTGTTTGCCGATTTAGACACAAAAAAAAAATCATACTATGCATTTCCTTTCATGCATAGAAATAAACTCAGTTTTAGAAGGTTGCCATTTGTCAAAATGTGTGTGTGTTTTTTTTTAATGTTTTTGGTTTTAGTAAAAACTCATTATTTTAATAGGGTAGTTATTAAGTTGATTTTCATATGTTTCTTTTTTTTTTTAATCCTACACTAGAATTTGTCATGACCACCATCAGTCCATGATGGGTAGCTCAATACAGTTCAGAAATGCATTAAATCTACCAATGATTTTTTTACAGTAACAGCTGCTGCTACATTGCCACTTCAGAACAAGAGACCAAATGGTCTCTGCTGATATTTTTGTAGCATTGCATAAAGGGCAATCTGGGGAAACGAATTCTAAAGCGAATTTGTACGGGTTTTCATATTTTTATGCATGTAACATACCAAAGACAGAACCAGTCATGCAGATTTTTCTAACTCTGTGTTTAATTGCAAGCCTAGTGATAATCCTGCACTGTTGCAGAGAGCAAGTCAAAATAATATTCACGTTTTGGGATTGCAATGTCCTTTTTAAAGCATTAATGTGTATAATATGTGTGTGCATACATACACATATAAGGAATATGGGTCATTATAAATATGTTAATTTTAAAAATTTCTTTTTTATGAGAGTGAGGTTTTAAAAATGGGAAATATCACCCCATTCTTTTCAGTTTGTCTGTACTCTTGTAAGAATTCGCTAATTCATGAAAAGAACTTTTGGGAGGAAAACCTTCCCCAAACAATTTAGTATAATATATTTACACAAGAATTTTATTTCATTCATTTGATGAGC
The DNA here is from genome assembly GCA_019973955.1 of Trichonephila inaurata madagascariensis. Lineage (NCBI taxonomy): Eukaryota > Metazoa > Arthropoda > Arachnida > Araneae > Nephilidae > Trichonephila > Trichonephila inaurata. The sequence goes on along the minus strand of BMAV01027448.1, from coordinate 218,129 downwards.
ACTCCAGTTTTTGAATTGAACGTAAAAGGTTCAGTATTTTCGTATCATTTCAATTTATACAATTTTTGTTACAAACGAGCAATTTTCGCATTGAGTTTGAATTATTTTTATTTAATATGAGCCTAATTATGATTCTCTGATAATTAGAGTATTACAATAGTAGTGTTACCATGTCACTTAATGTTGTTATAGTGTGATGATAAATTTAATCAATATGAAGGAACCAGTTGTTGGATACCAATTTGCAATTTCTTTTCTTCTAGATCTGCATACGTGCTGCAGCAACAAGAGCAACTTGCTTCCAAAAAGTACGACCTCTCAAAATGGAAGTATTCTGATTTACGGGATGCTATCAATACTTCATGTGGTACTGTTTTAATTCTAATGCCTTATATTTACTCTCATATTGCCCCCTTTTTTGCATTGTTCTTTTTATCCAAGTTTGTTTACACTTATATTTAATGGGTTCAATTTTTCTTTATTTTTAAAGATTTAGAATTGTTGGATGCATGCCGGGAAGAATTTCATCGTAGATTAAAGGTTTATCATTCATGGAAAGTAAAAAATATGCACAAGGGCAGTAATCAAAGTAGAGCTCCTGACTCAATCATGCAGTCAGGTAAATAAATTTATAGTTAAAATGTTTATCTATGTATTTAAAATCAAAACATGGCATACAAAATTGTAATTTTAAATGTGTTCAAATGTTTGTTAATATGTCAAATATGAAACAATTACTGCTCAAACAAAGTTCCTCAGGCATGTAAAAACTTCAAAATAGTTATAAATTTTTTCCAAAATATTTGAAATAATTTTCGTTGATGAACATCAGGAAATATACATTAAAAATGTCTCAAGAATCACAAAAGGCTTGTTTGAAGAACGATACCTCAGTTGTTCTGTTGGTGTATGTGTATTATTCAAGTTTTAGTCGTGGTTTCAATGAAATGGGTCTGAAGCTCTCTCGTGGCATGGTGTCAAAGTAACAAACAGCTCATATATGACATTCTAAATTATTAGTTTTCACCTGTTACCCACATCTAGATCTAAAGTAACTAATTTAAACAAACCAACCTACATGTCTATTTAATTCATTCTCCTTTAATGATTTGAAATTATGTATTTCTCCATTTCTTCAAAATCAATTTTTTTAGTATGACTAGCAAAAAATGTGCTGCATTTTGATTTTCTTTCAAGATGATTTTGCATTTTGTGCAGTTCTACAAATATATCTTTCCTCTGCTATACCAATTAAGTTTTTTTAAAAAAATAATCCGAAAATTCTAAGGTCCTGAATTGTATTCTCTTTTGAGAATAACTTTAAAAAAAAATGCTGCATTAATATTCATCCAAGTCTTTTAAATTATTTTTATAGCCAAACATGTGCCACCTTTACCTCCTACACGCAAATCTTCTCTGGGATCTACTGTTACTCACAGATATTTTCGCATTCCCTTTGTGAGAAATTCTGCTCAGAAGGGTTGGTGGTATGCACATTTTAATGGACAGTGGATTGCACGACAAATGGAACTTCATCCTGGTAAACCTCCTGTACAACTAATTGCAGGTAACTATAGTGAAAAAAAAAATACAATCTAATAACTGGAGTTATTTTTTTCATTAAATACTTTCCGTAAATTTCAGGTAAAGATGATATGCAAATGTGTGAATTAAGTTTAGATGAAACTGGTCTAGCACAAAAAAGAGGAGCCGAAATTCTCGAAGAAGAGTTTAATGCTGTGTGGGATAAATACAGTGGTACCACCTCTACAGTTCCTTAAAAAATAGAACTGCTATTTATTTTCATTCTGTAATTTAAAAAGTATTTTAATTATGGATTTAAAGTTATTTTATTTCTCCTTTGATATGAATTGCTGGGTCTCTTAAGGAGTGATTTTTAACAGTGCAAAAAATGCTCCAATTAAATGTAAAGATATGTGGGTCCTAATCAATATATAAAATTTAGCACACAAATGTTCTTACTCACACATAATCAAAGTTTACCGAGCTTTTACAACTTTTTGTGATATTTACAAAGTATTTAAAGTGATTATTTGTTTATTATAAAATCAATGTTTTCAAAAAGAAATTCTTTTTTTAAAAAAATTATTAAATCTACATACATTTTTTATATTTAGATTGTGAATAACTAGTTGTGAAACATGGGTTTTCCTCTAAGTTTTGTTATGGTTGTCTAAATATGTTATGCATTTTCTTGAAACTATTTTTATATAATAGACATTTATGAAATTTATTTTCTTCGATAACTAAGTACTGTAGATGTATGGTTAACTATCTGGTGATTATTCTCACTAGTCCTTATTAATATGCACTGATTTATAAATTCTGCTTTGTTACACATTCTAGTTAGAAGTGGTATGGGCAGCTAATGTGTATGCTTTTTTTTTAGAATAAATAATTTACTTTTATCTTAAATATGGAAGCATTTGATTACTTTCTTAAAAAATAAAAGCTACTGTTAAGTAAAAACATGTGAAGACACCATTTTCATATGAATCCAAAATTTATTAAAACGTCATGCATTGAAATTGCACTTTGATATACACATTAAAAAGTTATCAATCATGGTTTTTAAATAAATTTTTTTCATATATATATATATCAAAATATAAGAAACACAGAAGGCACTTGAATGAATAATGTAAAAAAAATACAGAAGTTAGTTCAGGTTTTCTAACATAATAGCTATGCCTTGTCCACCACCAATGCATGCAGATCCAATAGCATATCTGGCATTTCTTGATCTAAAAAGAATAAATGCATCAAATTCAGTGAAGAATTTCAGAAAAATTTATCCATTGCATATGTAGGCAGGTTGAGTATCAATTTAAATGTTATATTGTATTCTTAAGATAATTACATTAAAACCTAAAAATATTTCTGAATTCGTTTGCATACTTTCAAAAATTCTAGCAGAAAAACTTCAGGATAATTTTTTAAAGAAAATATTATGCAGTGCAATTATTTTTCATCAAAACTCAAAATCCGGACGCAGAATTGTGACGCGGATTGTACACGATAACAATCGTAATCCAGTAAATAGTTTAAGAGAAAGTATACTTACCTACTTTTGAGGGGAAAATCAATAAAACTATAAACTAAAATGGTCAAATGTACAGGACACACTTTTCGTTCACATTAAATGAATAATATTTTCTGTCATTTTGTTCAAGTTATTGTCATTTGATGATCGACAAATAGTATGTAGAGCTTTTCTTGCTGGTGTCTTTTTGACAGAGCACAATTGTGACTTCATATCTTTCTTGATGGTTTTTTTTTAGGTAGCATTTGAAAACGTTTCATTGTTCATTTCTTTTCTCAATTTTACTTTCGCTATCAGGATTAATATCATTTCATCAGTTTCCACTTCATTCAATAGTGATGCCCATTTTTTTTTTAATATTCTGTTAATTTACATTTATAAACCATAATAAGTCATACAATACAGCAAATCAAACCACTAAGTTGTTCACTGGGGAAATATGTAGTATGTTCATAGAAAATATTTTGGAACAAAAGTGGTCACTCGGACAACTCAGTTAAAACAAGTACCTTAAGATTCTAAAAAAAAAAATGGAGATTGTGACAAATACATTCTAGTTCCTATGAAGACTGCCATATAGGAGAATATTATCAAGGTCATTGGTAACAAATGAAATCATTAATTCTGGGAAAACTGTTCGTGAGCCTGGGGGTTGATTGCCCTGTGCGACTGCTCTTGGGTTAAAATAATATTCATTATGATAGATAATTTTACTATATTGGAAGCTTTTTACTGAAGCAAGACATTGAAAAGTCATTTACATCCCTTCCTCTACATATATATATACAGATGACATTCAATCAATAATTTTTCATTTGTTAGCACATAACCCAAAAAATTTCTTTCCTTGCCCTCACTTAATATTACCATAATCCTTTTTATTTAATTCTAAATGTTTTAAGTAAAAGGATTTGTGATGGAATCCTTTCAGTCGAGCATCACAAGCTTCATCTTAAAATTCAAACAAATTTCTTTTCTGAATTTTGTAAATAAATCTGGTGAAACATTTCAATTGCTTCTTAGAAACCAAGTTCCATTTTTCATTAATACAGAAACAATGAATTTATTTTGAGGTTATAAGAAACAAATACTGAAATTTTAAGTTCTATTCTTAATATTTGCTTGAGTTGAGTGAAAAATCTTAGCAACATAAAAAGGTCAAACTTTGTATTCATCACATTGTTTAAAACTATCACTAATTTCTTATGCACATATTTTAATTGAAAGACACTAATAAATATTGTATCATTTTTAAAAATTAAATTTATCGCCATCATTTGAATAGCTCATCAAATTGCAAATGGACTGAAGAAAAAAGAATTAAGAGTTTTTTAATCTTACCGTAACTCATATGTTAAATTTGCAATAATTCTTGAACCAGAAGCCCCAACAGGATGTCCCAAAGCAATTGCACCACCATTAACATTACATTTCTTAGGATCTAAACTGAGTTCTTTCTGGACTGCCAAAAACTGTGCAGCAAATGCTTCATTTACCTATGTATAAAAACATATTTAAATCATGTAATAAATAAATTTCTCTAATTTGATTTTTTTTCCAAGTAATGAAGTCATTTATTGGTAATCATTTAACTTATGTTAATCTTAAAAAATATAATTTTAACACTATTGCCCTATATGGTATAAAGAAAGGTTTAAATTGTTTTTAAACACACATTAATGAAAAGATTATTATTCATTTTATCCAATTCGTTTAAAATAAATTGAAAGTTGACTAGTGTTTAATATCATTAACCTGTGTTCAGGACGGGGCCATTTTCTGCCAGAAGTTCGCTACGGACGGGGTGAAAGCGTAAGGACTACTCAATTCAGGGCAGGGCGTTTTTGTCGCTAAGCCTAACTTAAGAAAAAATACACACAAATAATAAAATTTCAGTCCTAATGTCATAATTTTTGGTACCCCTTTAGATTACTTCATAAGTTGTCTGTTACATTAAAACTAGAATGTAATAACGTTTTTCTTTTAATTTATATGAAATTATATAAAAAAAATATCACATTGGGAAATAAATTTTGTAAACGCTATTCAATTTTTCCGAAATTTTCATTGACACAACATATTAAAGCTTTCAAATTAATAAAAAAAAATTATGACAAAGAATATTTACAAAAACAAATAGCAAAATTAAAATGAAGACCAAGTGTGGAAAATCTCAAAACATGGAGAAACGCTAAGTCCTATATTGTATGACTTGCAAGCATATAATGTTTGTTGTGGTTTTTTATTTTATTTACACACGGTTTGTGACTATACACTTTGGCTTTTTTCACCCTTTTTGTTCATATTAAGGTTAGGAAATTACTTTCAAAACAATCAAATAATAATCTGAAGTCAAGGTTTTTCAAATAAGAAAGCAACAAAAACTAACAGAACTGACGCACGCTAAAACTCGTAAAACACTCCACACTGTTAAGAAAAAAAAATAAAGCATTGGGAGAGTTATTAGAAGCGCGAATGTTTTATATCAAGTGGAAATTTTATAAGCTATTTGCTTACATTTCAATTACCCCCTCCCTCCTACTCAGCTGATGTGCAGAATAGCAAATCCAGGCAGAATATAAACTAACTGAAGGTCAGATTACTCTAGCTATGTTCGATTTCAATATAATGGACATAGGGTGCCATCTAGGGGTCGTTAAAAAACGTTCCAGTTGAAAAGTCACATTTGCATTGCTTGTCGCGAAGGGGTTAAAGTATTTCTTCATTTGATCCTGTTTCAACCAGATATGTAGACATTTTAAAACTAAAATTTTGAATGACTTGAATTATTTTAAGTCATTTTTTTGATCCTGTGGAGATTAAATTAGTGTTATCTCTTTTAGTAATAGATAAAAGTTTGGCATGAATAGTGTTCAAACCTTTTTTTATATCATTATTCTATGAAAAACTTTTCAACAAGTAAAGTTCACTTGGGCATGGAAATGGAACAGATGTTTTGTTTCATAAATGGCACAATTTTGTTCAAAGGATTTACAATATTTAGACAATTTTAATTTATTATTTCCTGAGTAAAAAAATGTTAATTATCTGCAAAATATTTCGATTTTTCTGTCATTGATATTCAACACAAACATGACATGGCTAGATGGAATCAAAAAGACATACAGAGTTAACCGCTCCAAATATTATATTTGATGGGTATTGTACTCAATTTTCAATGATAAAGCATCTTCATGACAATTTATTTAATCAAATTACAGTGAAAGTATAAAAACTTATTTAGAAATTAAATGTGTAGAGAACACTTACATCAATTATGTCAACATCGTTCAATTTTATTCCTGTATTGTCACACAGTTTCTTGATAGCGTCTGCTGGTCCAATGCCCATTATGGTTGGATCAACACCTAAGATATTTTATTAATTTTCTAATTATATAGTTGAAGCAAAATTATACTTAACAATTTAGAATCTTAATTAATGCTCATATTCTTTGATGTACTCAGCTATTACATGGTCGAGAGAGTGTTTATTAACATCCCACTCTTTAAAGTTACACTAGGGTTTATTGATGATATACCTCATATTTTGAGCTTCAGTCAAGTGATGAGGGTGACATCTAAGTTGGCACCCCACTCTTTCATCACAATGTGAGAACTTTGAGCCGTGACAGATTAAGCATGTGTAAGCCGCTCTACAAGGTGGGTCTTCAGTGACACCTGGGTTTGACAATGCCGGCCATGAGTTCGCGATGATGGCAACAAGATAGGCAAACAAAATAAAAATTTTATATCATCAACACTTAATAGAACTTCTGCATTTTAATACACGAATGGAATGGGACGCAAAAATTAGAGATGAAGTAGAGAAATTCTCATACGAACAGAAGGAGCAAATAAGACAGCAAGAAACCAATCATGCAGCTGACTGGGGCCATGCATATTTTTGCAGCATGATGTAATAAGCGAATTTCGGATTAGAATAAAGTACCCTGGCAGTGTACTCAAAGCATTTTTTCAAGCTAATACTTTCAATGGGAACACATAGCTACGCCCAAATTGATCACCCCCACCCCCTTTGACTTTTATTATCATTAATACAATCCTGTTTTGACAGAAAATGTTCTTAATACTTGATATATCTCTAAATTTTCACAGCATTTTAAGGTTTCTATAATATTTAATTTCAACTTTCAGACAGTAAACATTCTACGCATCATCTTCACTTTCTTCCAGATCAGAGATAAAAGCCTAAACAAAAATACCCCTACAACAGTAAAAAGCTCTTGCAATGTGTATATAGATTTAAACAACATGGAATAGCTGCCTCTGCCTGGTGTGTGTCCAACAGGAAATCCTGTAAACATCTAGATGATTGAATTGTTGGGAAAATAGAGAAAGGTCGTAATGTGACTGCAATGTTTATCGCTTACAACATTTCACGAGCTTGGAAAGCATTTCAAACTAAAAAATCCGAGATTTTAATTATAATGAACCACAGCGTAAAAAACCGATATTGTTCAACCGGCGAGACAAACTGAAACGAAATTTTGTAAGACACATTCAAAAAGTAATGTTGAATAAGAGGCCAGGCCATATAATTACGGTCTATTTGCATGCAGTATACAGTACAGAGTGTACTATATACTCCTGCACATAGGAGATGTAATTTTCTATGGTGTCAGAAATACAAAAAATAGACAGATCAACAAAATGAGAGAGTATTCTTTAAATATGGAAGTAGATTTAGATTAACTAGGAATTCTGCATACATATCTGGAGATGCAAACACATCAATATTTTCTCTATCATCCAAAGAGCCTGGTTTGGAGGTAGCAGAGGTATTATACTTAGTACACAACAAAGACCTTCAGATTTTCTCAGTCACTAGTGCTCATTATTCAACCGATGTTCTGTGACTTCTCAGTTCCTCTTCATCGACAATGATATATCACACTATACAGTGGCTGTACAAGAGTGAAGATATTCAACCCATGGAATAACTATCAAGACTTCTGTACCAAATGTCCATTCGAACATGGGAGGGAGTCTTGGAAGATGGCAGCAAAGATTTGAAATGGGTAGTAGGCATAAGATGAGAAATGGGCAGCAACGACTTAACAGCTACTTGACACTCTTTCTCGGACAATATAAATCTTCTGCACCTGACAGGGTGATCATATTCTCTTCTAAAAGTTGGATTTTTATTGCCAACCACCTCTCTATTACATGAACATTTCTCTGTCTTATTTCCCTGTGCTTGAAGCTTATTTTTGAACATGATGTTCCTGTTTACCCTATTGATTTCTTTTTGAAAAGTTCTGAACACTTTTGCACAACGTTATATTAAAAAAAATCGTCTCATCTTTAAATTTCGAACACCAGGGAACAAAACAAAAATTCAACACAAGCTTTTTCCCCCCTCTTTTCTCATTAAGAGAAAAATTTAACAAAAATGAAAGAATTTTAATACACATTTAATTATAAATAAAATCAATACTTACAAACCAAAACTTGTCATTAAACAGTTTATAAAAAATTTTTATATTAATTGGTAGTAATTTACGTATTTTGCAAAACTACAGTACTTTTCAAAAACGCTTAAAATACACTAAAATATAGTAAAGTATTTGCAGGTCATCTTATTTAATGTAAATAAATACACAAGTATAGAATTGGGACTTACCAACATAACTGTAGCCTACAATCCTAGCTAAGGGTGCAAGTTTATTCGTTTTTACATAATCTTCACTAGCTAAAACTACAGCTGCAGCTCCATCACATATACCCTTAATTAGAGCAAAAAACATTATATAGATAAAAATGATGTAGATATTTCACACGATATAAAGCAATATGAACCAGCTCAATCTCGTATGTTATAAAATTAAACTAGTTTACATACTGATGCATTGCCAGCTGTAACAGTACCACCTGGTTTAAAAACAGGTTTCAGTTTAGACAGACCGTCCATTGTAGATTGAGGTCTTGGATGTTCATCTACATCAAATAATACTTCTTTTCCCTTTACTTTCATAGGAACCGGCGTTAATTCTTCTTGAAAGCGTCCATTGTCAAGGGCTTTTTTTTGAAAAAAAAAAAAGAAATTAAGTTTGCATCATTGAGGTAGAGTTATGAAAACAAAATTTACAGCTAATTTTATTCTAGAAATACAGATGTATGCATTTGAAAAGATTTACCATTTTTCCATTTGAGCTGAGACTGCAATGCAAAACTGTCACATTCTTCTCTTGATATTTTGTACTTTTCAGCCAAGTTTTCAGCAGTTATAGCCATTGGCATATCCACATAAGTGTCATAGACAGAACTCCACAACATATCTTCAAGCTAAATAGCAATTTCAAAATTATGATATATGATAAAGCTGTCACATGTTGCAGTTAAAATACAATGAGAGTAAGTTCTAAGGATCGAATAAATTTTTAAATGATATAATTCTTTCAAAGAAAAAAAATTACTGCTATTCACAAAACAAGAGGGATGCAAAATCATAAAACGATATGTCTTTAAAACAATGGCAGAATTTCTCACATAATTTACATACAGCTTTAAAAACTATTTATAAGATTTGAGCAAATAACACAGGTTTTTTTATATTTATTGCATAAATCAAAAATAAATCATGAACAGTAAATTATAAATTTAATATGGTTGTACAAAATTGTAATTTATACTGATGTCATTAACTAGAAAAGTATTATATGTTTCATTAACAAATTTAATTAAACATGTTTTTAAGCATGATTCCACATTCTTAAAATTTTAATATATACAATTTTAATATTAAGACTGAGGAAATATCACAAATATTGTATACTAAGCATTCAAACCAATTTCATATTTAGATGTAATATTGTTCTGATTCACAAGCAATGTTTAATTTTAATGTTTGTCACTTATATCTTCCTTAATCAACCCCACATTAGAGCTGCACAATAAAGTATGAATAAGAGATCTCATAATTTTGGAAAAATTTCAAAGTTTGATTTTGGTAAACCTATCCAACTTATCTTCTTCACCATGTAATATCTGCAAAAAGTAATTTCTTTCTTATGCCACCACAAACTGACGTTTCTGAGATGCCAAGAATTGTATCCATTGAACACCAAGAATCCTGCATTGATTTTGTGTTTTGAATACTCAAGAGCAGAGGTCGCCAAAGTGGTGGTCCATGGACCACTAGTGGTTCATGAGAAAATTTTGCTGGTCCCCAGAAAAATGCGGAATATACTCCCTTATCATGTTAACTTATGTTTTAAGATGCATTGACTGCGTTCTTAGATCACAATTTTTTTTTATAAATATATTTAACATGCACAAAATCCTATTAGTGGTCCGTGGGATTTAAATTATGAATTTACTGGTCTGCGAGGTCAAAAAGTTTGGCAACCGCTGCTCAAGAGGTTCTCATTTCCATCTCAAAGGTACCGTAACAAAATCATATTGGGAAATTAGAAAGTTGCACATTTAAAGCACCGTTTAGTTATACACATAACTATTCAGCCAAATTAAATAGCATTTTTTGGATGCATCAAATTCCATTTTATTTATATCGTTACGTAGATCCGAATTCGAGGATTTTATGCAAAACAATCACAAAGAAAATAAACAGTTCTTTAAGAGCGATACGAATTTATTATCAAAAATCCAATCCTTTAAATAAAGGATTCAGCAGCAATATTCACAGAGTAAATCCCCGAAGGTCTTCACACATTCAACAGCAATCAAACACAATCATCAGTGTTTAAAAATACACATAAGTAAAAGATTATTCACAAGCACAGCCGAACTAATCCCTAGTCAAAACAATCCTCATTATTCGCTGGATAAAATCAGACTGACTCGCTGCAGCTGGCATTACTATATTTATAAACCCGATATGTAAACTTCCAGAAAAATCCTCATGCATCACAAAGCGTGAACTTAAGCCCCATTTACATGGAAGCCAGCAAAATACCGGCAATTTCGAAATGCTGATGAAAGCCGGGATATTTTTTCAACCCATTTACATGAGAATCGGGTGATTGGTTGATGTAACCATGGAAACAACTAGAATTTTTAGCACGATTATCATGAAGAGGACGTGATTATGTTTTCTTTTTTTTTTACCGCCAAACATTTCTTTGTTTACTATTATTTATGCTCTTGCACATTTACGTTATACCCGCTAAAATTTCGTATTTGACTATATGTGGTTGCTCGATTATAGTAAAAGTTGTCGATTGTCAGGGGGAAAAAAAAATCTTGTTTTAATATCCCGATAAAAATTCGACTGTTTTGTAAACATGGATAAGAATGACATTTGTTTTCAATACCAACCATTTAGAAACCGTCGCCACCAAAAACCGAACTCCGTTTCTACTATTTTTATGTTCACATAAGAAACTTCTAAACAGATCGAATAGGCCACTGGTCCGATAAATTTTGAAATATCGCCAGTTTGGCGCGATTTTGTGTTTTGGAGTAGAAAACCTACGATTTGGCAAGAAAACACTTGGTGGGATAAGTGGCCGAATAATCCAATTGGTCTTTGGATAGATGTCAACAGGAATGGAAATTTTTGTTTATTTTTAATTAAATTATATAGAGAACATACATATAAAAAGATAAAATATATTTAGTTAGCTTAAATTTTATTTGTTTTACACATCTTCAGAGTAGTTAAAAGAGATATTTCTGTTTTTAATTATCTAAAATAAGAACACAAAAATCTGATATGTAATCATACATGTCATATTAAAACAAGTATATATATATAATTTATACCAGTTTCAAACATTAGAAATGAAAATTACCATTTGTAAAATTATATATAAAAAATCATGCAACATTTTGAAAGTCTGTATTCGCAGTACTATTTTAGTAAAAATATATAATTTGTCGAGAATTACATTCTGAATGTGGAAAAAAATGAAGGCATTAAAATGTGAGTATTATAGAATATAAAATATTGTGTGTGCATATATTGAATATTAAATTCCTGTTCTCTTGTACATGATCAAAATAAAAAGTCATTTTTAAATCTATAATTCTTTTACAAAAAAAAATAATTATTAAATATTTGTGTGGTATCTATTTATTATGTGAGGATTTCTTAACACATCTGTTTTCCAGAATTTGACTGATATAAATTTTTATCACACAGATGAACCTTTTTTTTTACTATGGATAACAAATATGCAATTATTGGTATTTGTAGTTAAAATATAAAATTCAATAATTTCGATAAATTTCATATAAAGACTTTACACTTGTTATTGAAATATCAACATTGTGTGTTAAAGAAATCTGTGCAACCCCAGCTGAAATGTATTAAGCATAAGAATACTCTGGATTTTTTTTACATAAGTATTAAAGTCTAAATGCTCATGTATATTGATATTATCCTGCTAATAAATTTGACCTAAATAAATTTGTCGCATTGAGTTAGTTACAAATATTGACCCAAGAAGTGTACTTAGATCAGTTCTATGATATTTAACGGTAATTAGGATCACGAAAAGAAATACGACTTTACATATAGACATTTTCTGTAGGATGTTTACTTTCTAAAAGCATTGGAAATATTCAGAATTTTAATATAACCTTTTTCAACTTTCTATTTACCCTTAAATGAATAACTTGACATTGTTTACAATAATCTATATATTCAAGTAAAATTCAGTAAAAAAAGGTGATTTCAAAGAATTTTTTTCAAAAATAAGTGTTTCATCATCCAAAATCACTGATATTTTAGGGTAACGTATGCTTAAGGGACAAATTTGGAGTGCTTGTATTATATAATATCGACCAATATCTTCAAATAAAAAAACCGCCAAATGCTGCGATATACAGCCAATAGTAGAAACTGTCCCTGATCACGTTTGAACACAGTAAAAATAATAATGATGTAATTGTTTGTTTGTTTTAAAATTTGTCATGTCTTTTTGCTTGGTGAAATTAGTCGGCAGTTTCATGCATGTTCCAAAATTTGTGGAATGGTACGAGTACTGATGTAACATTTCTTAGAGAAACTTTGAAGTAATTTAATATTTTGCTCATGTGTAATTTGGGGAGCTGAGAAGTTTCATGAAATTTAGGATTGCCCTGGTAAAAGAATCTTGCTTAGAATTAGTACAAATTGCGATTAATTTATTAATGATAAACTTTGGTAACTTATCGAATTAATGATTTTAATTAATTTAGTCTTAACTTTATTATATTTTTAAACATTAAATTTCAGAACGAAAATTCTGAATCTTTTTTTCTGATATTGTTTCACTTCCATTTTTATTAAAGTATTAATGTAATATATAAAAGGATACCTCAGTTGCATATCAGTGATAACAAAATAACATGTCAATGCATTTCTCCAAATAAGTTTAAGTTTGGATGAACTGAAGCATATTTAAAAAAAGAAAAGAAAACCCTTTGTCAATTTTACTGTGTATGTATCCATTCACCCCCTTTATTTTGATACAGTTTTAAGTATATGCAATGTGTAGATTTATTTTTTTAAATTAATGCAAAGAAAATTAGGGTGGTTTAAAAAATATATAAGCTCTAGTATTTAATATGTAATTATAACTGTTATGATGAACAAATGTTATACAAAGGTTTCTTGTATTTTTAGGACATGAAAAAAGGTTTATCGAGATATTTTACAAGAAATACGTGTATATATTATTATTGTTATATATACGTGTATTTGTTTTTTTTATTCAACTTCTTTCTATAAGTTGCATGATTTCAGTATTCTAATTTGTTCTATGTAAATTCTGAAAGTTGACTGTATAGAAGTGGATTTTTTAACTCTGCCAGTTTGTGAGATCTGAAATTTCAAAATTCTTGTGATATTTCATTTAATCTGGACCCATACCATATACAATTTCTCAAAAATACTATGAAAAGTTTTGTAGCTAACCTATATACAAATGTTATAGGTTTTTGCTTTCTAGTTTCTGGTATATTTCGCACAGTTGGCTGACTAAAAGACTAGTTTTGCCATTAATTTCTTTGTAAACAAGGGAAGACCATTTCAAATCTTACTTTTGTAAATGTATTGTATCCAAAAAAGAAAAAAAAGCATTCATTTGATTAAATTAATTCTGATAGTATTGAAATTAGAGTAAATAAAATTCGCAGAAACTTTGAAGAAAAAAATGTTTTTAAATTTTTTTGTTTACTATTAATTGCCTAATCATTAGGTGTTTAAAAATTTAAATTTTTATGTTATAAACCTAAAGTGAACATTTTAGAAATTCTGCATAATTTGACCTTTTTTATCTATGAAATCTTTGATTTAGGAGATAATTTTCTTTAAATTTTTTTTTTGTTTCATTTGATTTGTTTGGGCTAATGACATTTAATACTCCTTTGTAAATATTTTGAAAAATTAATACTTTTTTGTTGTAAATAAATTGCGAAAAGCCATTCATAATATTTTCAGAGAATTTTATTAGATATTATCAATAAGATAAAAATTGAGATATAATAATTGTACATGATATTATGCATGTTGAATATTGGCAGATAGATCCTCGATTTGTCCTTACAGTATAACGTTACTTTCAGAGTGTGATTTATATAGCAGATATGAAATGCTTTATTTACTTATAGTGCATTCATGTAATGTTAAATTTAAGTGTCAATAAATGATGCATATTAAAATGAGTATGATTATTAAATAAAACCGTATACGAGAAATTTTCACGAAACAATTTAATTTGTTCTACAATAAAATAATTTTATTAAAAAGCCTATTTCTTTAAACATGTTTCTTAATTTATTCAAAAATGTTGGAGACAGGCATTTTTAATAAAATTCAAACCTTTTGATGGGTAATAATTACAAAGGAAGTCGGTGAATAAAATATATCAAATGTTTGTTTTTTCAGATACCCAAAACCTTTAAATGATGTTAAAAGCAATTTTATTTCCATCTCAGAATTCCTAATTATCAAACAAAAACTTTCATATTAACCAACTTTAATTAAAAAGCTAAATTAATTTTTGTTTGTAAAAGTGTATTTTCTTGGATGTGCAATGTTTTCATATGAACTTGTTCATAGTATGTTTTATAATCGTGGGATTATTTAATCCTTCGAGGAGAAAAAAGTAGTATTTAACCTACTTTTATAAAATAATTTTGTAGGTATGTGTGTATAAAGAGATATCTTTTGGTACAGTAAATCATGGTTTGCTTTAATAACAAAAATTAAATGGTTAAGTAAAAGTGAATCAAAATTGAAGATTTTAGAAAATGAAATGTTCTCTTTAAGTTCTTATCCTCATGTATTTAAAGGAATGTTAATATAAAACAGTTCATTCTATTGGTTATATCGACTTTCACAGTAAAAAAAAAATTCAATTCACCTTTATGGAGTTATTTAATTATAAGATATTATTAATTTTTTACACCTTACATGGAAACACTCAATAAGATAAATCAGGAAAAATAACAAAAAAAATGCAATTTTACTTCCATAAAAATATTATATTGTAATAATTTCAAGTCAATCTGTCTTAAAATATTTGTATCATCTTATTACAATATTGGAAACATACATGCAGAGCATACTAAAGATAAATTTATTTACATTCTTCCCTGTACTTGAATAGAATCTTATTTTAATCTGAAATGGGCACTTTTAAACTTCCGAATCTCGGACAGTTCCATCAATTATTAGTGCTAGTTGACCGACGCGCGAACATGACAACAGCAGCCATCTTGAATCTCTGGCGCAATGCATCATGGGAGAATTAGAAAACGCACCCCATTTAACCCCAAAGTTCCTGCTCGAAAGAGGGAACGAAAATTATACCTACATTTCGCCCCGGTATTTTGCCGGGTCGTCGTGTAAACGGGTGCAAAGAGGATGCGACCCGCCATTTTGCCGGTATTTTTCATCCACGTAAACGGGGCCTTAGTGGCGAGATCCACTACTTTCTAGAAGAATCCAGAGGGTCCAAAACTCGCAAAAATCATCGCCTAAGTCGGCAAATTGGCGGCCAACTTGTTGGCCAAAAATGATGACAACTTGGCTCTACCGCCAAGATTTCGCCAAGTTCTCATTGAATCGTCATTATAACATAAGGGGCGGCATTACTTGTGAATAGTACAATTTTAACATAAAATAAATATAACAGAGTAATATAAATGCATTAAACATCCAAATACAAATTATAAACACTATTTACAAAAAATTCGTAACAGTATGTTAAGAGGTTAACTTAACCTTCTCACTTATTTCCACTGCACAATGCATTACATTAAATTATATTGCACTTTGAATTCCAGATATATCTTTTCTTGAATTAAAAAACAAACCGATGAATAGAAATTGCATATGCCTTATAATATGTGTGGATTATTTAATAAAGTATAAGCTCTTATATCAAACAGCAGATCTCTCTTCCCATATAATCATTTCACAAAGCTTCTGATTGGAATAAATTTCATATGTCAATAATACAATTAAGGTATTGCAATGTGAAAATATACACAACTACAAAAAAATTCACATTGTTGAAGCTTTTTCGATTTGTGGTTATATGAATAAAATTATTAATCAGCTCTTGAAAAGAAAAAAATTCTTCAATGTTGACAATAAAAAGGAAAATATAGAGTCCAGTAGTTCGTAACAAACAAGTTTTTAATAATCCAACGGTCATAAACCTAAACATTAAACTACTTTGGGTGCTTTTCAACAGAAAAAAAATCACTCAAAACATTAAATCCAAAAATATAGTGCAATCAATAAAAAATGCACATAAAAATAAACACTCATTTCATTGTTCTTTTAATCACCTAGTATAAAAAATTATCAAACAGAATATTCAATTTTCTAATTACACTTTGAAGACAGTTAATAGATTCCGACATTTTTATGAAGAATTAATACACAAACATACATAAAAATTCACTAAAATATTCAACACAATTATATAATGGAGAACTTTTATATCAAAGGTAAGCATTACAGATAAAATAGCATTATGCATATTTCTGATTAGCATTCTTAGAAATGATACACCCTTCAAATCTGGAATAGACATATCATTTGTTTTCTATTATTCATGGATAGAACAAAATTGAAATAAAATACTATTTCATATTTTAACTATTCTATTAAAATATTACCTAAAATTTAAATTATAAATGTTTTCATTTTGAAGGTCTTAAGTTTTCTAAAACACGTTTTAGCCAAATAAAAAATTAGATTCAAGCAAAAAAATTTTTGTTAATACTAATGTTTCATAAGATTGACAGTCATTGAAATAGTTACAGAGACAGCAGCAAAATGCAAAAGTTCGTACTTCGGAAAGGCGTATATATACGCCAGGGACAGTTAACGGACCGGCTGAGCGCAGCATATATATACACCCGCGGCAGTTAAAATATCTCATTAATTCGATTAGTCACTGCAAAATGATATTACAAAGTCAATCGACTCACAATTACAGAGAAATTAAAGAAAAAATTCATAGAAACTTAACCTAAGCAACATTTAAAAAAATTTTAATTACAGATTTCAGTCATTGCATGTATTGTCATCATTTTTACCTTTCAAATAATTAAAAAACTAAACAGGACTAAATCCAAAGTTAAGTGATAATGAAATAGTCGAATTTGGAGTGATGGAATCAAAATACCTAGTTCCAGAAATGATGGTCTTATATTAACTATGAGGAGAAAATCTCAGACAAGCATACTGATCACATAGTACTTATAATGAAACAATGTTACGATCTAGGGTCGTATCATATTCAGTATGAATAAAATTGACTAGATTAATGGGGCTTAATTACTCAAAACTGCATAAATGAAAATGCTTGAGAAGAAACTACAACCTCAGCAATTCCTATCCAATACAAACAACCATTTCTTCCCCCATTCAACACAGGTGAACTGTAATGAATTTCCTTATTCACTGTGATAATACACACAAAACTAGTCAAATTTTCAAATTATGGGTTCAGTGAAGGTCAGTTCCTCTTCTAAATTTGCAGTTTTTCTATTCAAAGCATCACCTAGGGAGAGGTTTTTAAATACTTAGAGGACATCTCATACACAGTCTACATACTAAATGTTGTGGCAATACATTCATCTGCTTTAAAAAATGCGGGATTTGATTTTTAAGGAAAGTTTATATAATCATAACCACACTGCATTAACTATAATGACCAGGATGTGTTCTAAGGTAAAAAGGATCATATTCAAAGGATAGGTAAGATATAGTGCCTGTTAACTTTCATAAAACAAACATATTACGAATATAACTGTAACAAATATGACATGCAAATTAGATAATTTGCATAATATAGTACCATTGGCATTTTTCACAATTAAACAAGATTTAGGTGGTTATAAACAAGTAAGTCATAATATAAAAAATTACTAAATATGAAAATATTCTTTTCAAAAAATACAGACAAGAATGTGAGCATAAATTTTCCAATTACCTTTAAGTCAACACCAAATTTAGTTCCAAACCTAATATCTCTTACAGCATAAGGAGATTGGCTCATATTTTCAGCACCACCAGCTAAGACAACTTCAGCTTCTCTCAAACAAATTTCCTAAAAAAAATGCAAAAATTGCTTACAAACAAGCAATATCACTAAAAACTAATTTCATCATACGTAGATTTAAAAATATAGGATATACAAAACGACATTAAAACTGCAGCACCAAGTGGCCGAAAAATATGCAAATTTTGGGATAGGCACACACTAAGTAATGGAAATGCACAGATCTCCACATGTTGAGTAGGACATAAGGGAAGGAACTTGCTTAAGGGACAATAACAAAACGATTATTTCTGATAGGGAAATTATTGTGGAATTTTCTTGCCTTAGAAGGCATCTGTAATAGAGAATGCACAGTTCAGGAATAGAGAATGCATAGCCAGGAAGACACAGTTCCAGTAAATATAAGAGTGATTCGATTGAGAAGTGCAAGTTGGTGCACACAACAAATCTTAGCCAACTTTTACCTAGACAAGCACACACACGTGGGTTAGAAAAATTGATTATTCAAATAACATTTTAAAAACATGAATGCTATTGGCAACAGACCTGATAATATTGAGCTTCAATCAAGGAAACAGTCCAAGAAAATGCTGATGTGAGAACTTTCAGCCTCAACAGATTTAACATGTGTGTGTATCAGCCTCTCTACACAGCATGTCTTTAAATAGCACTAGAACTCAAACCCATGATTTGATAGTATAATAATTCTGTTCACGACCATGACTACTCAGCTATCCTGGACACATGGTAGGAACAAGAAACTGGCAATCTTTAAGGGTGCTGTGTGGTCCAAGTGATGTAAGAGAATTAGGAACAATATATCCATCAACAAACAATAGCAGTTACAGAAGCCTCTTCTGATGTCATTTTGCAGCATGAGCCTGACAATCCGTATGTTCCATACCGATTAAAACCTTTACCCATCGATTGGTTACTAGTGGCCTGCAAAGGCATCTATTAAACAAACTGCCTGTTGTGAAAAAAAACTACAATACCCACTAACTCACAAATTCTATTCATCAAATACATAGCAATAATAAACAGTATAATAGTTAATTCACTTCACAACTGATGTAAACACAAATTTACCGGTATTTTTAAGATAAATATACAAATACATATAAATTCATACAAATAAGATGATTTAAGTGTTGCTGTACTGGCAAACCCCCATGATTTAATAAAATTATTCTGATCTCTAACGAAGCAAAGCTCCTATTCTAAAAAAAAATTTCAGTTCAAGTCTTCATAACACTTTAAAAACTTGCACTAAAAATTATATTAGAAGAAAGTTGACATTTTTTCTTTGACAATGTAATCTGCACAATACTGTTATTGACCCCACAGCACAGACAACTTTGTTTGCAATGGTACCCGAGTTACAGATGTGCACAACGGAGTGGCTCTGGGTCATGTCCTCAAACGAGTCACTTCTGTTTGTTCAACGATAGTCGCCATATACAGGTGAGGATCATCATAATAATGGGTCCAATCTGGTTGCATCTGTGGAATGCAACACAGCATCATTTTTTGGGACACCATCACGGACGATAGTAGATCATCTCTAGTTCATATTCAGGCCATTATTGACAATCCAATGATATGTGGACAGATTATGTACTTCAGATGGCGACACTTGTCTTTCTTATTCGATCCTCACTGCCCTTTACCAGCATGATAACACTCAACTACACACTGTATGCATTGGTCCATGTGCTCTGCAAGACGTACAGATGTTTCCCAATCACCATCTACCTCCTCTTACCAAACACATGTGTCGCATGATTAGACACAGTTTCCATGCCCAACCAACATCCCAGAACACAAATTGTGGACAATGGTTAACAGAAAATTAAATAATAGCCATCCCTCAGGACACCATCTGTACTCTCATTCACACAGCACCACAAGATGTACTGCTTCACGTATCACCATGTGCAGTGATCCTACAACAACAGCTGAGTTAGCATTGATCTCCCTTGTGTATTAGGATTATTATTTTAAAATAAGCATGGACATTATTCATTACTGTCTCTCTGGCTAACACGACTGGTCATTCCTTATTGGTATTGCATTTTCAATGTATTTTAGAAAAACAATAATAAATGTCTAAAAGTGAGAATTTAGTACATTTTTATCATTTCTATATTTAAAACTAATTCCATAAATTAATATCAAACTAGTATATATATTGGAAATAATAAAATAAAACAACATAAAATAGTGACAGTGGACTGTAGAATGATGGAAACAGATTCTCTAAAGTTCGACGTTCACTCTCTCCAGATCAAATGGCAAAATTTAGGTCCGATGCTTACCGGGAGAACACCTGCAGTCAGATCAAGTGATGCCAGCAGTGAACTTCGGCAAACGCATTATGTTGTGGGGTGTTTCTCTTGATATATTTAACCAAGGACTCATGGTTTCAATATTTGGTACAATGAATGCTAAGACTTACTACGCCATTCTGGTTACCCAAGTGCTTCCTATATTGCAGCTGTTTTAAGAGAAGGAATGGTGATGCTTCCAGGACAACCACAGCTGGGAAATTGCGATATTTGTCATGGATTAGTATAACAACAATGAGTATGTGATTGAATTGGTTGGCTCAGAATCCAATCTTTAACTCATCAAATACCTATAGAACGAGTTGAAGCACCGACTGAGCAGTCCAGAATCATTCAGTTAACAAACCTATCTATTGTAAGATGAGTTGGAAGAAAATATGAACTGCTCTTTTACCATTAGTGAAAATTATACCTAGAAGGATCACTGCTGTAAATGTATCTCGTGGAGACTCCAACTATTAATTGAAAATGAATATTGTTTTCCTCTTTTTTACCCCAGAAGCTCAATTAGTTCTTGGTAGATAATATATGCATTAATAACTAAATTCAATTTTTATTAATGTCATACTTTGAAGCTGCACATAAGTTATTTGTGATAGACCTCATAATTTTTAATCTTGGTCAAGTGATAAGGATGACATCAAAGCTAGCACCACACTCTCCACAAACTACCACATTATGAAAACAAAAAATTTCAGCATTGACAGATTAAACGCGTCAGCCCTTCTGGCGGGCTAGTTTTCAGTGACAAAAGGACTTGAATTTGCAACTCACCAACCATGAACTCATGACCACGACCAATCAGTTATCACAGCCACAATATAAAGATGAGAGTAATTGAAACACAATGATCAGATATATCAACAAATACTTTTAGATTGTTTTTAAATAAAGAAATCTTTCATACCTATTATTTTATGTTTTCAATAGCATTTTTATTAAAGTTAACAATGAAATGTCGGTATTTACTGAGAAATAATTTCCCCAAATCAAAAGACATCACCAAATACTGTCATACCATTAGATACAGTTCTAATCTGGAGTGTTTCATCTCGGTCCTCCATGAATTATAATTTATCCCTGGAGATATTTATTTTTATATTGAAGCATTTGATTCACATAATGGTCACTTGTTTGCATAGGGATTCCACTATAACTTCCAACTTTTTACAAGTTACATAACATGCACTATGATTCATTATGTAGTCAAAGTGACCAATCAGATTAAGATTGTATTTCATACGCAAGTTGTTTTTAATCTTATAAATATGCTGTATATGTGTTTTCTACGTGATTTTCCTGATGTCTGAGCTACAGCTGCCAAGCTGGTAATGCTTCATTTAAATATTTTAATAGTTTTAGCTTTTATTTATTGCTGTTTTCTAATTAAATGCAGTTCAAACCTAAAATTTAAGTCTAACTAGGAGTAACATTGCAGAACCCAATGCACACCATATGCCTGAAAACAATTCCCACACATGCTCCTTTATATTAGCCCATTGACAAATAAACTGACAAAGATTTATAAGAATTAAATACTGTATTTAAAAAACATATCACTTGAAATAAATGAAAGGTCTAATAACTACAATATTTAAGTTGTCAAAACACCATAATTGCATTTGAAATTGTGATGAGTTTTTTTTTATACAGATGACACCACATAAATTCATATGAATACGAATCTAAATGTTGTCTTGTAGATTCACAATATTTCTTGTTTTGCCATTTTGCAATACATAACCTCATAATCTTTCGGGTATTTATGCATTAGACCATATTTCTGTAAATGCTCTACTGCATTAATTTCCTTATAGAAAATATATCTTTAAATTCAATCATTTTTCACAACAGAATGAAAGAATAATATTACAAATTAAAACAATGTTATTATTTTTGAGCATGCACAAACAAGATTATGTTTTAACATGAAAAAACTAAGCCCTTGTTGATATTTTCCACACCTGGCTGCATATTGTGGCAAGAGTGAGTGAATGTTAACGTCGCACTGTTTAGCTAAACAAGGGCTTTTGGTGACAGTCATCATAATTTTGAACCATGGTCAAGTTACAAGGACGACACCAGAGCTTATAAATATCTTTATTTGAATATTTTTTTTATGATTTTACAATGCACATTTGGTAGTAAAAAATTGATCTTTTCCCAAAATAAATACTTTTATCGCTTCTGTGGTACTTAACCCTCCAAGCAGTCTGCACGTAAAATTCCGCCATTCCAGAGATTCTTTTTCTGCCTTCAAGCAAGATTCCCAAAAGCGGCCGAGCCGCATTCTTAAAAATACGGCTCAACCGCTTTTGAGAACCCCAACTGAAAGCAAAAAAATATGTGCGGTGCATTTTTGAAGGATCTCCAGAATGGCAAGACTTTAAGTGCAGACCGTTTAGAGGGTTAAAGTAAATAAACTTTCTCTTTCACACTACATCATTTGGATAAATTTTCAAAATTTGTTTGTGATTAGTAGTTTTAATTATGCTATAATTTTAATTCAATAGGCAGATATTGCATTTTTAAGTATAAAAATAATTATAACTACTGTACTGTATTTTTTGGAGTAAGTGAGTGAATATTAACGTCACACTGTTCAGCTACACAAGGGCTTTTGGCGACGGACCACGTAATTTTGAACTATGGTCAAGTGATGTGGACGACACCTGAGCTGGCACCCCTTCTCCTAACTACCAATCTACACCAACTTAGCAGGAATATTCTTTGAAATCCACTCTTTCAAGATATATGGCAGCACAGATTCTATGGTGAGTATTTTAGTGGGGAAGGCGAATAGTTTTGTGGCAGATATTGCATTTTCAGCTGACGGCGTTTTCAGCGGATTGCAAAGATTATCATTTTTGTCCCCAAAAAATAGTTAATGTCAAAATTTAAGTGTCTTATGTTTTTGTATGTTAATGAAGACCTTAGAAAACGATTAGACAACTTATTTTAAGTGAACGGTGTATATAGTTAATTTTACAGTGGAATATCTTTAATTAATTTATTAGCTCTAACGGATTAAATTTCCCAAAGTGGAGTATTTTGTTTATGTATATCCCTTAATTTTCAATGTAGTGATCCAAAAAATATATTGCATGAAAAAAACTGCAGTAAATCATAATGCGGTAGATAAAGCATTAATGTGCATCGCTCCCCTACACGGTGGGTCTTACAAAGCTCTAATAAAGCTCGAGCTATGAAAGTAGCTAGACATTTGTCAACTTGACTATCGTCAACATTTCACTATGTTTTTCATTGAATCGCCATTATAATTTAACGGCTTTGCCTGCGAATATTACAATTTTAACATAAAATAAATACAACAGAAAGTAATATTAATGTGTTACACTTTCAGATATAAATTATTTACACTATTTTAAGCGTTCATTACACAAAACTTATAACAATGTGTTACTTTTGCTGAGCAGAGATCAGCTTAGGGAGGCATTTTCAAAAATCGACCCTCAAGAGTGTTATGGGGAGTTATAAATAAAAAAAATCCTTTTTATCAGCTATTAGATCTACAGGCTTAAAATTTAAAAATGGTGTTTTTTTCTTTCTTTCTTTCTTCTTTTTTTTTTTTTTTTGTTTAGCTGAGATATGCAAAAAGCTTTTTTTGTTTAATTTGCAATTCACGTAAAATTAATTCATTATAAACTTCTTTATCCTTCAATCTGTGTTGTTTAATTTTTCAGTTCATCCATGCGAAGAACAGGTATACCAGCTAGTATTGAATAATGTGGTTTAAAATACAGAAAATTCCAAGTTTACATTTTGGAACACAGTGTTCATTTACAATTAATACACTGTACAAAAATAAAATTGTCATACCAACTTCAGCATTACTGCAAAACTGACAACATTTTTAAATTTTTCTATTATTAGCATTTTTACATGAAAAAATGGTGCAACTTACTTGGCAGCCAGTCACAACTGACTGAAATCCAGAGCCACAAAGTCTGTTAACAGTCAGGCATGGAACTGCATTTGGAAGGCCAGAATGCAAAGCAATATGCCGTGCGATATAAGGGCCATCTCTCGAACTAGCCTGAAAAATTTCATGTCATAATTTAATTACATCTACAAAAATATATTAACTAAACATGGTTAAGAATATAAAAATTTGCAAAAAAGAATAGTGAAACAGTTTTTGAGAGCATTTATATTTCACACTGCATTTTAGAAACTCATTCCATGTTTAAAATCCGTTTATAAAAAATATATTAAATAAATTCCTCATTAACTATTTAAAATGATAGTTGTATTAGAGATGTGCATTATTTATAAACACTTTAAACAGCATTTAATAAAAAGATATCATCTCTTCTAAACTCAGATTATAAATGAATCATATAAATCAGACTTTAACAAGATTAAATACTAAGAAGTGCTGGAAGATTTTTACATTTAACAACATTTTATCATCATAACAAATAACACTTTTGCACCATATATATTGTTACGTAGATCCGAGGGTTTGGGGATTTTATGCCAAACAATCCCAAAGAAAATAAATAGTTCTTTAAGAGCGATGCAAATTCATTATCAAAATTCCAATCCTTTAAATACAGGATTCAGCAGCAATATTCACAGAGTAAATATCTGAAGGTCTTCACACCTTCAACAGCAATCAAACACAATATAACCAGTGTTTAAATATACACGTAAGTAAAGATTATTCACAAGCACAGCCGAGCTAATCGCTAGTCAAAACAATCCTCACTACTCGCTGGTTTAATCCAGACTCCTCGCCGTTCAGGCGAGCATCTTTTTATAGGCGCGACAGAAACTTCCAGAAATATAACAGTTTGTGTCATTGAACGTGACACTAATGGAGAGGTCTACTACTTTCTAGAAGATTCCAGAGGGTTCCGAACTCACCAAAGACGCCAAAATGGTCGCCAAATTGGCCGCCAACTTGATCGCCAAAAATGATGCCAACTTGGCTCTACCGCCAATATTTCGCCAAATTCTCATTGAATCGCCATTATAACGCAAGGGGCGGCATTGCTTGTGAATGGTACAATTTTAACATGCAATAAACATAACATAGAGTAATATAAATGCATTAAACACTCAAATACAAATTATTTACACAAAATTCATAACAATATATTACAATGTTTCATTAAATTAAGACTAATGACACTTCAAGATGTTTAGTGACAGACTAAATTATATATATATATATACACTAGGTAGAAAAGTCTGCGTTCACGTACTATTGCTTACAAAAACAACGAAAAAAAACAAACTGGAATCTGAAATTTTTTTTTAACATATCTTTTATTTAGTTTATTTCAAGTATTGAGAATAACAAAAGTAAATTTGGTTTGCTTTCATAGCTTTTAAAATAAAGACAGATTTGTAGCGATACCTACAAAAATCAACTAGAAGTCTGCGTTCACTGTTTTAGTAGAAGCTATAAAAAAATATTTAAAAAGGATAATGAGCTATTTAATAACTGGTTGGATAACTCCGTCTTTTGAGAACCTCCTGAAGTCGTTTCGGCATTAAATTAACAAGTTTAGTTGTTTCTTCAGTGCTTATCTTCTCCCATTCCTTTAGAACACTCTTCAGCAAATCCTTGCTAGATATATTGTGTTGATAAATCTTACACTCCAGTAAATCCCATAAGTGTTCTATAGGATTCAGATCAGGTGACTGTGGGGGCATGTGCAGTTGATTTGGAACATTATACAATAGCCAAAACTTCACAATCTCAGCGGTATGCTTAGGATCGTTGTCGTGTTGGAAGCGAAATGACGATCCAAGGCCGAGTTCGATGGCACTTTTCTTTAAAATTTTTTTAGGACATCAAGGTATATAATCATATTTGTTCATAATTGATTCGATATACTCCAACTTGTCAACACCATTGCTCGCCATGCACCCCCACACCATACCTTCACCGCCACCGTGCTTCACCGTTGATACTAAGTCCTCTTTTTGAAGAGCTGTACAAGGTTATCTGCATACCAATTTATGACCTTTTATACCAAAGATGTAAAATTTGCTTCACTGGAGAATATCACAGTCCTCCAGAACTCCGAAAGTATATGTATATGCTCTTTTGTACAAGCTATCTGTTGGTCTTTAAAATATAAGGCTATCTAAGAGCCACTCGACTACAGCATCCGGCATTTTTCAAGATTTTTCTTGCAGTATCCGCACAAACGTTTTTGTTAAACTTCTCATGAATGTCTGTTGCTATTTGAGTTCCAGTCAAATGCGGATTTTTTTTCACCATGCATAGAATACTTCGTTTTTCTCTGATTGCGAGTTTAGATGGATGACCTGAACGAGGTTTCAATATGTAAATTCCTGCAGTTTTAAAGTTATTAATAACACGTTAGATGAATACTGCCATCCAACGGATATGGTTATATCCCGATGACTTTTTCCATCTTTCATAATGATTTTAAGCTCACTAATGATAATTTCCTTCCTTTTATTTTCCATGCCATTGAATTGCTTCGTACCTAACAAAAATATAAAAATTATTGCGTCACAACTTTCTTAAGCTATTTTACTTGATAACTAAATGCAAAAACTCTGTTAACCTATAACGCATGTTGATAAAAATTCCAGGAACCATGAATATTGAAATGGTGAACGCAGACTTTTCTGCCTACTATTTGCATGCTTTGCTACAAAAAAACCCGCCATCTTACATAGTTTTAATTCAAGACTAATTAATTATTGCATGCCCAGCATTTAAATAATAGTAAACAAATTCATAAATTTTTGTTAGAAAAAAAATTATATTTCTTTTAAATTTTACCTTTCACCTATGATTTGTTATGGGTGAACGCAGACTTTTTCTATCTATAGTGTATGTATATATATATACACAATGAAGGAATCATCAGAATTAAATGAACTTTGTAGAAAATATCAATTATAAGATGTTACGTAAAATATTCAAGCTTCAAAGCCACCGCGCATGCGTGGCATGCGCAGCGTCCTCTGAACTGATGCTGGAAGCATATAAATAGAGAGCTGAAACAGGACGTTGAAAATAGTTAATGATTAATTATTAGTGGCGAACGTTTAGTGAAACCTAAGTATGCCTCCATGATGAAATAAGGAGAAATTCCAACAACTTACGGAGTTTGAATGGGGGAGGATTACCGGCCTTCGAGAAGGTGGATTTTCCTATCACGCAATAGGAGCTCGTGTGCAGCGGAACAGTTCCACAATAATGCCAGTTTGGAAATAGTGGACCAACAAGCACCGAACAACTCGAAAAACTGGCATTGGACAACGGAAGGTGACGTCAGCGCACGACGATCGACACCTGCTCTGCATGGCAGAGAATGAACGTACAGCTTTCTCCAGGCAGTTGGCAGCATGTTGGTCTACTGCTACAGGTGTACTACTGTCGGCTTCGTCAACGTCTGCTGCACCATGGATTACGTGCAAGGGTGCCTTTATACAGAATCCCCCTCATGGCAAACCATCGATGGCTCCGTCTGAAATGGGCTCATGAGCACAGACCCCAGCAAGCTGATTGGCACCAAGAAGTCTTTTCAGATGAATCACGCTTCAATTTGTGGGACCATGATGGCCGCCTCCATGTTAGACGCTATTCCAGTGAACGCTGCCTTTCAGAGTGCGTTATCGAATGACATAGTAGTCTAACACCCGGAGTTATGATTTGAGGTACGATTTCGTATCATGGACGATCCAATTTGCTACGAATTGAGGGTAATCTCAATAGCAATAAGTACGTCTGTGAAGTGCTACAGCCCGAAGTCGTTCCCTTCCTTCAAGGCATCCCTGGAGCTATCTTTCAGCAAGATAATGCACGCCCACATGTTGCAAAGACTGTTCGAGACTTCTGTTCAGCCCAACACATGCAACTTTTTCCTTGGCCTGCTTATTCACAGAATATGTCGCCTATTAAGCACGTGTGGGATTTGGTTGGTCGGCGTCTCACTCGTGATCCGTGTCCTGCAGCTTCAAAAGACGAACTTTTGCTGCACATACAAGCAATATAAAATTCTCTTCCACAAGCACATTCAAAATCTGTTCGACTCCATGCCACATCGTATAGCAGCACTTATTGTAGCACATGGTGGCTACACCAAATACTGACTTCGAACAATTAATGTTTTGGTTTTTTTTGCTTTGAAAATGTCTTCATTTATTTGTACTAATACAAGTCGTGTGTGCATTAAATTTCATTTAATTCTGATGATTCCTTCATGGTGTTGCATTTTTTACAAACAGCTGTTTATATATATATATATATATATATATAAATGACGATTTAAACTGGCACTCTACTCTATTTCATATATCAATTAAAGACATGAAAATTCAGTTAAAATGTATATGCAAAAACTTTCATTATTCTACAGAGAGATATTTGGTTTCTCATATTTTTTTACTCAATAAATTCGTGAAATATCTCTGCCCCATATTCAAAAAACGGCAGATATTTCACAACAATCAACCTTTATTAAAAAGATTCTAGAAAAATATTTGTAAAAATAAATATCTAAACCATATAACGCATAACAATGACCATATTTCATATCATATTCCATAAAATATGACAATACAAACATTAAGTGTACAAGAAACAAATTTTACATACAAAAAACCGAAACGAAATGACAGATACATTCAAAGAGCTTTCAATGCTATTAATAGCCAATTATATTTTAATTAGTTTGAAAATAAGGTATCATTTGAAATGAGAAAAAACTGACCTATCACATTATATTAAGCCCTGTGAAGCAAATTCATGGATATTTAACCACTAGGATTTCCAGTGGTTCCCCCAATACAGGTCAAAAAGCACAGATAAAAAGTGACAGCTAACCCACTCAAGGATTTTTATTGAGCTCTTTAGATAAACTCTCATTCTAGAGGACTCATTGATAACTAATATTCAAATTTCAACTTCAACTAATCTAACATAAATTCTTCATTAGGTATTGTTAGGTTATGCATCTCCATAGTAACAAAACAAATATTTCGAAAAGTTGAAGAGCACTGCTAAAAAACTACAGTACATAAAATTTTAAAAAATATATTCAAGGATTAAAATTTAAATGTCATATCTAAAAATTTAAATCAGTGCCAGGGTAAATTGCTGCCCTTAATTTTTGATTATATTAATCTTCCAGTCATCGAAAATTATCAACAAAATTTCAGATAATGAAGCATTTTGAAATCTCACATGCATCACGAAAAAGTTGAATTTTAGCAGATTGGAAAAACAAGTTTAAATGTAATGTGGTAGAGATTTCCAATGATAGGTTACATTTTTGAAGCAAAAATGTATTTTATAAAGCCAATGTACCACTGAATAAATTATAAACTCACATAACCATCAAATTGCCAGTGACTAGTTTTCTAACACACACAAGCTGTCTTTTCATTACTTTTGAACAACTCTACAGGGATATTTAAAAAAAGAACAATTTGTTGTTTATTCAAAATTGATAATAGCATTCAAAAGTTTGCAAAGATAGTGCAACAAGCGGTCATCACACTAATTACCGCGAGTTTCAAATATTAACACATTTCTCACAACAATGTTTACAGCACAACAGAAAACATTCTGTATGATTAAATTTTTGAAAAGTGAATCAATGAGTCAACTGTCTCGTATAACTGTTCAATGAGTCTGATGAATCAACTGTTCCATGAGTATTTTGTCATGAATACAGAATTATTCCATGCAATCAAATGAGGTATCTCATGTTGGTTTTGGAAATAATGAGATGAAGCGAGCATTTGCACAGAAAAAAAGTTTCAGTCACCCATGTGCGAGATTGATTGATTGAATATTAACGTCGCACTGTTCAGCTACACAAGGGCTTTTGGTGACGGACCACGTAATTTTGAACCATGATCAAGTGACGTGGACGACACCTGAGCTGGCACCCCCTCTCCTAACTACCACACCACACCAACGGGAGGACGTTTCAGCTCTCGACAGATTTATTGTGCATCGCTGCCCTACATGGTGGGTCTTTAGTGGTACTGGGCTCGAACTCGTGACAAGGCAAGCCACGGTCCGATACCTATACCACACGGCTACCGCGGCCACCACCCAGGTGCGAGTGAAGAGAATGTTGAACTTATTTGAAACTATCTGAGAAAATCAACATGATGTGCTAGAGAGCATCTGCAAATATCTGTTATGATGGTATGCACAGTGTTGTAATGATTAGCATTTAAACACAAGTTGCACTTAGTCCAAACACTGACTGAAAATGATATAGTAACAAAACAATTTTATCAGTTCATAAACCATAAGCTTGTAGCAGCTAATTCCTATCTAAGATTGTATCAGTGCCAAAGTAGCATTTCATATAAACGTTAAAATGAACGAAAACAATGTGCATAGATGGGGAACATCTAATCCACATGCCACCATTAGAGTGGAACACAACAAAAGGAGAACGTATTTTGTGCAATTTTGCATGACAAAATTTTAGGCCCCTTCATTTACAATAAGGACAGAATAAATTATTTGGATATGCAACAGATCTAATTGTTGCTATAGTTAGAAAAAACATCTGATGATTTCATTCCACAGCAGAATGACTTGGCACTAGACTGTTTGTGGGTTTTTAAATGACGAATTACCACACCAATGGATCGGCCAATGACCACTCCAGGACCTTGCTCTTCACCCCCAAAGGCCTGACCACTCAGTGCAGTTTTTTTCTGTGGCTACATCAAGCATTTTGTGTTTGCTCCCCCTCCCCCATTACTAATTGGTGTTGAAGAACTTAAAACACATATCTACAGCTTTCCAAAGCATCACACCAGACTTGCGAAAACGAGAGTGGGATAAGTTATCATATCACCTCAATATCCTTTATGTTTCTGAAAGGGCTGACATTGTTCTGCAACATTGCATTTTAAAATGTGCATAATCTTTAAAATTGTGATGTTAGAACATCCAAGTTTCCTATACAGGTATAAATTGTGATCTAGGATTCAGTTCTTTAAAATAAGTTAAGAATGCGAAATATTTTTTACAAAAATCTGAAAGGATGCATAACATATCATTTAGAAGTAATAGAATAGAAAATTTTAATTATTCTCATCCAAAAATAGAATATCAACAACATTTAGTTTGATAAGTGGATGTGTGTGGTATCATTTATAATCCATTGAAAAATAAACCTAAAAAAGGAAATTATAGAAAAGTAAATAAAATTGTTTCTACCTATCTTTAGAGTACACATATTTTTTATGTGTATATTTTATTTCGCTTTCAACCAAATAAAATGCATATAAAGATATAATGTTCACTAATTTGTGAACTAAAACTAATATAATGATGCACACTTAATTCTTAAAAATGCATAATTCTTTCATATTTATAACGCAAATATAATGCTTCTTTTAAAAGCAAAACATATAAAGAATTAAAAATACACAATTCTTACATATTTATAATGAATACATTGCTATTCTTTAAAGCAAAGCATATAAAGAATCAATTTTTTAGATAATTAAAGCAAGACAAATTTAATTTAGAATAAAATGGTCTGTCTTTCATTGTGACAAGCAAAAGATAAAGCTATAGCAAATTTTCAACTTTCTCTTAACCCTTCCTTGTGTAATTATTTCAATAAGCTTGCATTATTGAAATAATATTTATATCAATATGCGATATATCAAATGAGCAATATATACATTAAAAAGAGCAAAGAAAACTATACCTGTAGAACACATCCAAAAGTAACTGAATTCACTTTCTCGGGTTTGATTTTTGCATCTTTGAGAGCAGCAACACTGGCAACAACTCCAAGTTTAGTAGCGGTAATGTCTTTAAGTTTTCCACCAAAGGTGCCAAAAGGTGTCCTTTTAGCTCCAACAATAAAAACTCCTGCCAGAAGATGTTTTACAAATTTCTAAATTATTGTTAATAAAAGAACATCACAAATGTATTGAAAAGTAAAATTAAGCAGTCATAACTGTCACAAATTAACAAGAAAATGGGCGCATACAGGGAACCTATTTGTTTCTGATTCCAAATCACCTTCAAATAACAAACTATTTCAGACAAAACATCAAAGAAACCAAAAATCTTACTTAAAATTCTTTCACTTGTCTCTTGAATGGTGCAAAAATAAGAATTCATTTAAGGTATAATTTATTGAAAGATTTCTGGAACTACCAATAATAATGTAGATTTGATTTAATTGTGTATGTGTGTGATGAGAAACTTTTCTCTAAATAAATCCATAATTACATAGAGTTTGATCTACAAATGGTTCTGAGAATATAAATTTAGTAAACTATCATCCTTACCAATAATGGTATGAAGGGAAACAAACTAGAACACAAACTTTTGTTGTGATAAATTAATGATTAATTAATGTAAACAAGTTCATCAAGAAGATGATTGTTTCTCTAATCACAAAAATAGTTTTGCCAAAAAGGTCTTCCAAGAAACATTTTGATAATGCACAACAGGTTTACACAACGAAAAATCCATGAGATTTGAATCCTCAATTAATGTGATTTTAGTTAAGATTTTATCTGTAAAGAAAAGATACATAAATTTCAAGGCCATAATAAACTTAGTGGATACTGAAACCTCAGAGGTCACAACATTATAAATAAATTGGAGGGGTTTGGATTAAAATAGTAAAATGTCAGATTAGATGTCAATCTTCTTTCATTAGAATGATTCTAATTTGTAAAAAGGTATTGTTTTATAAATGAACCTTTTACATGCAGGCAAAATAGACAGTTGAAAGTAGTCGAAAATAAAAATTCAAACACAATATTTGAAAGTAATAAAAAAATCGAATTAAACTATTTTTTAAAACAAAAAAATTGCATTATCTATAATATGAATCTGAAGACTTGTGTAAAAAAGAAAGTTGTTGGAGCACTCCCATTAGCTATTTTTAAAGGCAAGATAACTAATTTCTTCCTAATAAGAAATTAAAGCAAATTTAAGAAATTTTACAAATAGCTATTTATACACCTGGATGATGGTATTCTAAAGGAAAAAAATTTGTTCATAAGATTTAGCTTAATTTCATTTCTGAAATCATACTTGATAGTTTTATTTAAGAAAACTATCAAATAAATACTGTATAAATATATCAATAATTTAGCATACAATGACAAAAAATTAATGTTCATTTCTGAAGAGAAATCCTTATATAAAAAATACTCCTTTACATATTATTCTTATGCTTTGCCAATTTGTTGCAAGAATTTACACTATTCCATTGTGAGGTACTATTGCTATGAGTACACATATAGCTACAAGTATAACAAATAACACATAAAAATTGCAGGCTCCTAAAATGCAGAACATAATTTGAAGATGACACACAGCATATTGTTCTTTTGTGTTTATTTTACTAACAAACATATTTAAACTTGTCAACATACCAAATTTATTTTTATTCAAAATTTTCAAATTTGCCAAATGGGAAGAGGAAGTTTGATGGTGTAGTTAGCCTTGGCTATGGAGGAAGTAGTCTAGTGCAGAGGTCGCCAAAGTGGTGGTCCATGGACCACTAGTGATCCGCGAGAACATTCCGCTGGTCCCCGGGAAATATGTGGAATATACTCACTCATCACATTAAGTATGTTTTAAGATGCACATTGATTGTGTTCTTAGATCATAATTTTTTTATAAATATATTTAACACTTAAAATATCCTTTTAGTGGTCCACGGGATTTAAATAACGAATTTACTCGTCTGTGAGGTCAAAAAGTTTGGTGACCGCTAAGTTTAAAATGATAGGCAGAACATACTAAGGTTACTAACAAGTGTTGGTATCTGAGTGTTGCCAATGGCATTCCCTCTCCAACCAATCAGCGTCAAGCTAATGACGACATTATGTTGCTGTTCTATTCTTGCTTTAGATGTACTAAAAACTTCTTATTGTATCGTTGTGTATTGTGCTTGTCCGTGATAAAATCCTTTATGTGTCACATCCTTGTCTATTCAGTATTCACAGATTATTCACACCAAAACTAGACATCGGGTAATGTCAGGCCTACAATAATAATTTAAGAATTGTGTAACTGAGTTTAAGCTTCACTGAGCTTCTTTCCTTATGTATCACAGTTAAGTGAAGATGATCGGATATATCAACAAGAGGGTGCATCTACTCATACAGCTAATGCTGTGAAAAATAGGTTCTGTTAAAAAAATATTCAAGTTTTACTATGGCCAGCCAAAACCAGATATAAATTGTAGAAAATTTCTGAGCAATGCTTGTTCAACAGATATATGGTGAAGGAAAGTAGTAGAAATCCATCCTTGCAAGAGCTTAAAAAATGCACTCATTCACATTAAAACAATTTCTATCAAACTGAAATCCAACCATTGTTTGATTCAATGCCAAACAGGACTTTTGAATTGATCAAAGCAAATTTGTCACTAAATTGATTTTTCTGTAAAAACCGCACGTCTATCTCCCAACGAGGATCGGCGTCTTTTGTGGACACGACCTTCACACGTGCATCTTGCAGTTGTTGATGAAAGGGCTAAGGGGGGGCGATCTCGCCACCTGTTTTGACCCCCGAAGAATCGGACCAACATACACATGTGCATCTTACAGCTACAGATAAAAGGTTGAGGCGTGGCTGACCTCGCAACCCCTTTTGTGACCCCCGAGGAATCGAACCTCTTTAACCGGAGAATGTGAGAGAGATGCTTTGAACTTACTCGGGAGCGGTGGCAAAAAGGATTCCTCCTCTCACAAAATATTGGACTCTAACAATCTTTAAATAAGTTTAATAACTTCAATGTATAATTCTGTAAATAATATTCAATAGTTGTGGCGTAAATAAATTCAATATTTAAATTAATCAAGATAACGCTACCGTTATTCTTTCAAACGTTACAGTGCCCTTTCTTACAAACTTTTCAGTACAAAACAAAAGATAAAAATAACCTTGAAAATTTGTTAAATGTTACAAAAATTTTGAATTTGTTTTTAAGTTCATTTAATAAAAACTCAAAAGAATTTGAGTAATAATAAACTTTTCTACAAATATTCAAGTACCCCACTTTTTTATGGAGTGTACATATACACATACATATACTGTATATTTCCATATATAAGCTGCTCAGCATGTAAGACAAAAGTGCTTTTTTCCTTCAAAAATTTACCCAAACTTCAAAACACGTCTGTAATCCGAATTCGAACAAAGAATTTTCCTTTAATGTTCCAGCAGAATATTTTGCAACCAAATTGCTGTTAAGTAAAAGACACGACACCAACGAGGATAGTTTTATTTGCGATACTTATACATTTTTAAGGTAGTAGTTCGGTGTGACAAATTCAAAAAATCAATTTTTTTTTTCACATTTTTAGAAGAAATTATCTTAAAAATATACCCTAAAATTTTTAGACCAAAATTTTTAATATTTTCAAAGTTATAGCCAAAAGAAGAGAGCATGCCATAGTGTGTATGAAAGTGTGTTGACGCACAAGCTGCTCTGAGCATCGCCTCTTTTATTGTCCTTCTGTCCCTATTATTCTAGGATACGCAGATATGCATACTATAGCAAACCTTTTCGATTGTCGAAACGAATTATAAGAATTTTGTACAATATACAAAACTCTCAGCACTTTTAGTGCCCAGATTCTTGGTGCAAATATCAATTGAAAGCAGAAAATCAAGAGCATTTATGAATACCCAGTAATGTTTGACAAGCAATTTATAAATCTTATAAAACCAGTGTATGAGACTTTAGTATTTGCAGATTTGTTGAAGAGATGTTTGGGGGGAAACACCCAGAATAATAACGAAAGTTTCAATCACTGTGTATGGAATTTCGCTCTGAAGCATACTTTTACTGGGAAAAACGTTTTGGAAATTGCTACCTGTATGGCTTCCTGCATCTTTAATGAGGGTATTCTACCTGTACTTAAAGTTATGGAGGAGATGGGAGTCATAATAGGTCAAACAGCCAGGAACTACGCTGACACTGTTGACAATGCACGAATTTTGAGGGCACAGAAAACTGCAGAAGCCAACTGTTAAGAAGCCAGAATCTTACATAGGGCTCTCAAAGCCACTGAAAATGATAACTTCGAGGAAAGGGAAGGATTGCTCTATGCACCAGGCATAGCTGATTAATGTAAGTATTGTCAAAACTTTAAACATGTTTTTCTCAAAACCATGTGTGTGAAATTTCGGGGAAGCACCAACTCAAAACTATTCATCCTATTTGGATAAAAATTTGACCTGTTATTCTAGACACATAAAGCTAAATATGTAACCTTTAACACATTCAACTTTTTAATAATAAAATTAATTTTTTTGAACAATTTATCAAGAAAACAAATTAGGATTTTGATAAACTTTTTCCCAAGACTGCTATTTTGTTGTTTTTTCATACATGTATATTATTGGTAAGTTCATTAGAATAAAACTTACAGAACCATTATCTCTTTGATTTTTTTTATTTTGGATGACTATGGAAGGCGGTCTGCTTCCCCAAAACAGCTCACCTTTTTTTCGAGGACTCCACTTTGACATAAAAAAATTATAAACAAAATAAATGCAAAATTAAGTTTAATTTTTTTTTTGTACATTTTAAAATACTAATAAAAACATGTAAAAATTACAAAACAATTGCATTTTATTTTCTTGTTAAAAAAATGCATGAAAAAATGTCAGAATTTCGGCTGTCACACCGGAATTCTACCTTAAGCTTATAAATTTTTCCCATTCCTTTTTTATCTAGTACACTGTCAATGCTAGTCATACATTTTGCACCACATATTTTTTTTCTTTTGTTAGGAAAATTAGCTGAAAAAAATATTTGTGAACGGCATGTAATCGATGACCTCTGTTTCAGTGAGTAAATGTTTATTAATGTCACACTATAAAGCAACACAAGGAACTTATGTTTCATGCCTTAGAACAAAAATTCACAACATGATTATATGCATTCAGGCATCCAAATGAGTGAATGCAAATTTCAGATACTATTCGAAAACACTGATTCAGATACTGATTTTGAAGGAATTATGAGATTTTTTTCTCTCAGAATAAAAGTCCCATTCAAAATACCCCAAAGGTTATAAGATTAAATCACATGTGCATGGCTACCAGAGAATTTTGAATAAGTCGATTTTCTTAAGCTATGTTTTTTCCAAGTTTAGTGGATTCATATAAGCCACTCCTCTTAGTTTAAAAATGTTTCAAAAATTCTCAACCTATACACAAAAATATGACACATACACATACATAATTACAGGTGAAAATAAGTAATTTCAATAACTCCACAGAACTTACTTCAGCTTTAAATGAATGTGTAAATTCTTTAAGGTTGGGTGAAGGGTCATGAATTAATGAGGAAAAACTATGATTGTCAAAAATGTTTGCACAAGCCTGTTACATGTAATACGTACACACACACGCAAGAATAAAATTACATACAAGGTTTATAACACATTCAAAATACTTATAAGCTATAAATATACTATGAGCTATACTATACAATGAGCTAAGATTTTAAAGAAAGCATTTCCATACTTTTGTTGTGTGTGTTGTTTATAGATTTATTAAAATAACCCATTATTTAATCAAAATAGAAAAGATGTGAAAATATACCTCGTAATAAAGCAGTCATTTTAATCTTCTTTATACAAATCAGTTATCCTGAAATAAACAAACAAATGTGACATTTTTATCTTTTTTCTGGAACTAATTAATTTAAAATGTTAAGACATAAAATAATTAAAAATAAGAAAAATTATAATCAAACTTAAATCGCAATTTTGGATATACATTGAAATATTTATACATTCCACATAAAATTATTTAATAAAGCTTCTAGGGCAGGGTACAAGATTTACACACTTTTGAATTATACACTCATGGACAAAAAAATTAGCCCACCAAGAAATAATTGTGGGGTCGTAACGCAACTTGGTATGAAGGTACATGTCGGGGAGATATGCAGCGTGATTGCACATTACGTATAGCCGGTAGAGGGCATTTAACGTCGCTCTCCAAGGAGTACAAAACAGGTAACCAAAGCTTGTTTGAGTGTGCTGAATCGTTTGCAAAGGAAGAGCTGAGGTAGACATGCCATTACGCTGTTTTCGAAGACAATATGAGTCACAGTTTGAGAGGGGGAGAATCATCAGCATGATGGAAGCTGGGTAGTCAGCTAGATGAATAGCTCATCAATTAGGCCGCTCCAATTGTGTTGTGAGAAGGTGTTGGGAGCAGTGGATCTGAGAGATGTCATTTACATGAAGACAAGGGGCTCAGGGCGCCCTCAACAAACGAGTCATTGAGAAGACGGCCAAATCATAAGAAATGCAAGCGTACAGCCAACTGCTTCATCAGATGCCATCCAGGCACAGGTCACTAGGGGCCCCTGTGTCTTCTCAAACCATACGAAGGAGCCTGGCTGAAGGACATTTGGGATCCATTACGTGTGCTGCCCTTGACCCCCACCCATCGATGCCTACGTTTGGAGTGGTGCAGCGCATGAGGAAACTAGACTGCAGCGGAATGGAACCAGGTTGTCTTTAGCAAGGAATCCAGATTCAATCTCAGCAGTGATGACAATCGTGTTCATGGGTGGAGACTCCGTGGTGAACGCCTCAATCCTGCCTTTGCTTTACAGTGACACACCGCTCCCACAACTGGTGTGATGGTATGGGGTGCCATTGCCTACAATACACGGTGACCCCTAGTATTGATCCGTGGCACCATGACAGCCCACATGTGTTGCCACTCATGTAACGGCTCCCAGGAGTCATTTTTCAACAAGACAATGCTCAGCCTCACACGGCAAGGGTGTCACAAGACTGTCTCTGCACTGTTACTACCCTTCCTTGGCCTGCCTGATCCCCAGATTTGTCTCTAACTGAGCATATCTGAGATCATTTGGGACAGTGAATTGAGCATCCCAAGAGTTTGAACGAACTAGAGGCAAGGTTACAACAAATATGGAATGAAATGTCTCAAGACATCATACAGAACTTGTATGCCTCAATGCCCGATCGTGTATTCATGCTAGAGGGGGTTCAACAGGGTATTAAATCCTCCATTCTTTTGCCTTTTTCTTTGATTTTCTAATCTTTAACTTATATCAAAGTAGTCATTACATACGTAAAATTTTGTTTCATTTTGAAGACTCCTTCTTGGTGTGCTAATTTTTTTTTGTCCATGAGTGTATTTCACAATCAAAAATGCAAAACATTTTTTCATGTTGATCTTGTATCTTTATGAGTGTGGATATATAGAAAACCTACTCATTTAATTTTAACATACAATAATTTTTAGCAATTCAGAAGAAAAAACTACAAAAATAAGCATATGAAAATAGTTACTTAATAATACTAGTTGAGACAATGGAAAATCAGCAATCGTTATTGAGTTAAATTACCTTGAACAGTAAACCAGCATTTAAGCAATATGAGCTTACATATAAGTCTAAGAGTCCATTAATTTTTTGATGATGCTTCAAGAGAACCAAGATCTCAAAAAAAGTATCTCAGAGCTCAAGGATCAGATCAGGATATCAAACAGCTTTTATAAAATAGAATTGTTTCCAGCTTTGTGTGCTATTCCATTATGTGAACTTAAAGAGTCAGGTATTGCCATTCAAGAAAATAAAAATCATTATGTAAAAGAATTAAGAAAGAAGTATTGGGTAAATTGCCTCTATATTTGAATCACATATGTAAAAACAGATCTAAGCAGCCAAATAAAAAGATTCCAACCCATAAATACATGCACAGCTCTTTCTAAATGAACTCTTGTAAAAAATTGGATAACAACTTTATAAGAAAAAAAGGCCAGCTATCACTCTGAATACAAATACAACTTCATCTGTGAAGATAATAAACTTGCATTGATCTATAATTTAGTAAATAGATACTCATTATATTAACCTTTTTAAGATACCTACAAATTTCTTTTTGTTTCATGAACTAGTCACTAGAATGAAATCTCTACACATTAAGATAGTTCTAGTGGCCACAATTGCAAAAAATCATAGTTGGCTTGATATAGATTCTGTTTTTGTTTACACATTATTCTTTTTTCATTCTAAGCAAAGGGAGATGTCCAAGAAATCTGGGTATTCTACCCTATCCTCAAAATTTTCAGGACTATCAAACAGATAAAAAAATTGCCAAAATGTTGATTTACTCTTATATTTTAGATTACTTTTAAACATTTTCTTCTGTACAATAGAGAAATTATGCGCAATATTAGAATTAAATTTAATGAACATTCAATATCTAAAGCAGCACAGCAAGGTCTTTATTAGATCCAAAATTTTTAACAAAGCTAAACATATTTCTCAAATGTCTCCTTTTTCAATAAAACTTTTATTATCATTTTCATAAAATATATTACTTCTGACATTTTGGGTGAGTCTATCACAGACAAGGTTCACTAAAGCACTGGAAGAAACATTCTTCTAGAACAGGTACCAATAGCTTTTGCCATGAATAAGAATGTTCAATTTTATTCAAATATAAATGAGGAATTAAGATTTGACATTCATAACTTAGCAAAACAAGTGCATGACAAATCTCAATTATCAATTGTACCCAAGGAGTTAATTGACGTACACAGCATCAATAAGAGTTCACTGATACTGAACAAATAAAGCTTTGCTCAATTACAGACCTCAAAAATTTCTCTTTTCATTTTTTGCAATGCTAATAGCAAGAAATGCATTAATCACATTTTCACTAATCAACCATACTACAATTATGAAAACTTCCGAAAATTAAATATATATTTTGCTGAACAATAACAAATTAAAAAAAAACATTTTTATGTTGCACATGCTTTGCTAAAATTTTGGAGTTTATTTGTTACATAATTTTGAACAGTTATTAGATTTGTTTAAAAATTATAATTTAGCTTTAAAAACTATTTAAATAGAAGAAAGCTCCTTTGCTACTTTAGATGCAGGAACAGATGAAACTTTTCCAACAAGTTTTGTGAAAGTCTAAAATTAATTGAGATTCCTTCCATTTAAATTTTTTTCTTTGTAAATACTGTCCTTTTCTTAAATAATCCTTGCTTGTTGTACAGAGTTTAATAATGGCTGTTGCTGAAAAAGGTGTACTAGAAGAATATAATAACTGCAATTTGTCTGAACTTCTTATACATAAAACAATATACCATGTTATCTCTTAATAAGTTGATGGTAATATTGGGTGAATTATATGTTTAAGTATTTCATGTCCCTCAATCGATTCCTCAACATCCTACAGAATAATAACCTACAGTTATTTTTATTAAATTAAAAATCATATTTACTTTTGAATTAGATCTCTGAAAGGATAACTACAGTGAAATACATTTAATACAAAAACGCTTATGAAATATCGGGTAAGACGAAAAATATAATGGTCCCGAAAAACTGTGTATTTTCATGCAAAAAAATAAAAACTATTTAACACTAAAAAATGTCCCTACTTAAGAATAGAATGAATAACCTAGGAATGAATATTTAATAAAATGTTTTAGAGTTTGGACTGTTCTAGTGTATCATTGGAAGAATTTGATGCAGTAAATAATATGTGTAGAGCTCCAATTATGGCAGACAAAGACATTTCTTCGGAGATTGTTAAAAGCTCAAAAAATATCATTGAGGGAGATTTTGAAGACAAAAATGAAATAAATGGTGCAACTTCTGTTCCCACATCATCCGAAATGAAGTACAACATGAAAAGTATGCGCAGTTACTTAGATGGCACATTCCAATTGTGAAATGAATAACATAATAGAGGACATCGAACAATTTCTTGACAATTTGATGCTAAGAAAGACAACGGAAAGAAAAATATCAGATTATTTTCCAAAAACTCAATAAATGTTTTGTTTTTAAAAAAACTTGAAAATTTTGTATAAAACTTCATTAAGCTCATGCGATTTTATTTCATTGATTTTTATTAAATACACACATATATAAATATCTATGTAAATAAAATGTAGTCTAATAAACTTAATTTTGTTGAATATATGGTTTTTTCTTTTTTGCAATATCCTTTAACACCAAAAAAATATTTCAGTCCTCTCAGTTTCGTGTTAAATGATTTTCATTGTGTATTTATATTTCCAGATAATACATCATGATTACAAATTTCCCAACATTTCATACTTTGTCCGTATTTCAAATTTTGTTCACTGATAATTAAATTTTACACTTGAAGAAATTTTTTCTGAGGCTCACACCTAGTCCTTTATAAAATGCAGAATAACTCTGCCTTAACTAAGAATCCGAAAATGAAGCTTCTTCCAAAAAACATTCTAACATCCCAAACAAAACATTGATAAAATCAACAGATTACAGTAGACATAAGTTTGTTTCAAGGGAGCAACTGTCTAGCTTTTTGTTTATTTCCTTCAAATAAAATTCCAGACATTTCCTATCACAAAATGTTCCATAGACCAAAAATTGAAATTTTAAAAATTATACATGGAAAGATGTATTCTTTTTAACTTCATGTATTCTTTGATTTCATAGAGACATGCATATTAACAGAGACATTTTAAAACTCTTTGAGGCCCTGAGCCCAGGCCATGGTAGCCTAGTGGCCAGGTATCGGATAGTGGCTGACATGTCACGAGTTTGAGCCCATTATCCCTAAACACCCGTTGTGTAGGGGAGCAATGCCCGTTAAATCTGTCGAAAGTTCAAGCATCCTCCCATTGGTGTGGTAGTTAAGAGAAGGGGGTGCCATCTCAAGGGTTGTCCTCCTCACTTAACCATGGTTCAAAATTCAGAGGTCCGTCACCAAAAGCGCTTGTGCAACTGAACAGTATGACATTAATATTCACTCACTTACCCACCCAAAGAAACCCTGAGATTTTTTGAGGCCCTGGGTGCCTATACAAAAGTAGGTCCCACCTGAGATCTTTAAAAGTAAATAGTATATATATATTGTGCATTGTCAAATATTCATTCAAACAGTAATTTGAAACAAATGTGCATGACTTGCAATCTCAAAAACCTAGGCTTA
This sequence comes from Trichonephila inaurata madagascariensis, assembly GCA_019973955.1. Lineage (NCBI taxonomy): Eukaryota > Metazoa > Arthropoda > Arachnida > Araneae > Nephilidae > Trichonephila > Trichonephila inaurata. The sequence goes on along the minus strand of BMAV01027448.1, from coordinate 174,238 downwards.
AACTGGCTCGACAGATGGTCGAAGCAGTGTCTGACAACTGTTGGCAGTGGATTATGGAATGTTGGTTGGCGCTAATCTGCACGTTTCCAGAGAGGGGTTGCTGTTTTTTTTTTAAGGAGAAGGTGACTGACCCTCGAGCAGGATGGTTAGGGGTGAGAGACAGTCCCTTGTTTTGGAAACACAAAGCTGTGGACTCTGAATTGAGTGTGAAGAAAAGCGAGTTAATTTGATTGTGATCGATGCATAGCATGTAGTCTACTGTACCAAGAATAGAGTTTCTTGGGAGAGGTTTTAACACGACGGACCGTGTTTTGTTTGAGCGTAATGAGAAGCAAGATAATTGTGTCTAATTTGAGTAGTTTAGAAAGTAATTGCGAGTTATTACAACATGCCCTTTTTTTCATGAAGCAGAGATGAGGAAAAAAATTTTTGAAAACATGATAAAAGAAGCTTTAGTAACGGTTTTGCATGAAATGGGAGAAACCGTTGACTCTGACCTGGGAGTTCTGGAGTTGAAACAGAAATTATTGCTAAGAAAACGTACTTAGAAGATGGAGAATTCATCTGTGATGTCTTAGCTATGATAGACAGAATGGAAAAAGAGCATAGAAAGAAAGCAAAAGAATGCCGCTTAGAGCAAAAACAAGAGTTGGAATTAGCGAGAATAGAAACAAGATGGAAAACAGAGAATGAGACTAGAATAAGAGAAGCAAGGCGTAAAGAAGAGATGGAGGCCAGACTCAAGGCTGAGGAGGAGGCCACACTCTAGGCTGAGGAAGAGGCCACACTCTAGGCTGAGGA
>BMAV01027448.1:125192-158267 GCA_019973955.1 Trichonephila inaurata madagascariensis | reverse complement strand
GCAACTCTGGGGAACTTTTGATATCACTTTCTCTAAAATTTAGTTCTCCTCGTCCCTTGACCATAGTTTAAATTTAAGAGGTCCGTCGCCAACAGCCCTCGTGTAGCCGTGAATAGTGCGACGTTAACATTCACAATCACTCACTCCTCTTAAATTAAAAAAAAATCTGAAAATGTTTAAGTATGAACTAAACTAAACTCAAAGGAGCAACAGCCCACGAAAGCCAAGGTCTACTGTGCCCATCTCATTTTTCCGAACCTTGGGCACTGAGGTGCATGAGCAGATGTTCCGATCAGGTGGTAAGTCTCACGCAAAATGCCCAGTGTTTAGTTCCCAAGCAAGCTTGGTACTAATTTATCGACCCCCTGAAGGGATGAAAGACTGAGTCGACCTTACCCAGCCTGGGATTTGAACTCAGAACATGTGGTGTAGAAGCAAGATACACCACCACTCAGCCACCGGGCTTCATGATTAAGTATATCGTTATTTAATTCTGAAAAAACGTCCCTTTTTATTCTTAAAAAAAAAAGAATGACATGGCTTGTGTAAATCCATGAGATTCTTTAGCGTATTGTACAAAGTGCACGCGCAAAGCTTCGTAGAAAAAAGGTAAAAGCGTAACCCGATGATTACAAATTTTTCTCCATCATTTTGTAATTAATAGAATAATAAATCATTTGGCACGAGACAGTTTTATTAATGAAAGTGCTTCAATTTTTTTTCCATTACACGATTACGAATTTATTGCCAATTTTGAGAAAATTGACCCTCTATTAGTCGATAACAATTTACACCTATTCATTATCCCATTATTTCTACCGCAACGGAAACTTTGATAAATGAATCAAACATGGGAGTCGATAACCGGTTCCTAGTAAAAGCTTACTTTTTAGCAAAATAAAGCCTTTATGGGAAACTGGAAAAAGCTTCTATGAGTTATAAAGAATATTAAAAAATATATATCCATCCAAATAATTTTTAAATCTATTTAAATAATACGACGTAAAATTTCAGAATCTTTCTAAAAGTATTCTTAGTGAAACTTTTAATTTATCTTTTTTACCAAAATTATCGTTTTAATATTACTTTGAGTGAGTTACTTTAAGACAAGGAATATGATAAAGATTGATTAAGATAAAAACAACCATTTTTCATAATGTAAAGGCATGAAATAAGGTATAATATGCCTATATATTATCAAGATAAATAATGTTGCTTGAAGTAGATGGTTTTTAAAAGATTAAAACTAGAACTAGTAAACAAAACTAAAAAGAAAATATATTAGATTTCTTGAATAAACCACCTACATATACCTAATATATCGTTTTAATATTGCTAAATAAGGCTGAATATAAAATTTAAGAAGCTGTGTTTATTTTTGTTAAAATAAAGTATGCCATTTTTATTATTTATTTATTTATTATCGAAGACAAATAAAATAATTCCTGTGCTCTACAAGTATCACACGGGGATTACAGAAGCAAGTAAAACATGTAGAATAAGATAAATAAAAATAAAAGTAAATAGCAAAACAAAAGTTACGTAATATTGAAGTAACAGAAACAAATAAGTTACAAAGACAAAAATACAATACAAATAAAACAATTGCGAAACAAAATCAATACAATGGAGTTAGAAAAATAGAGAAATGGAAAATTTACAAAAACAGATCAATGAAGATACAAAATAAAGGGAAGGAAGCTTTACTTCAAACAAGTTGAAAAAAGTTAAAAGGCCAGTTGAATTTAAGAGAATGCAGTTTCGCTTTCATGTAATTCCTCTCTTTCTTAAATTTTGAACATAAAAGGATAAAGTGTCCACACTTTGCTCCCCACCAACATAACAGTAACAAAGTTTGGAAGGACACAGGTTAAATCTATTGAGGAACACTTTAAAATTATTGCCATTTTCATTAGAAATATAATAAAAACAATGAAATAATTATTTTAGGGTGCTTTTTAGCACATTTTGTGATAGATTTTCAATTACTTTCACTCTTCTGCTTAAAAAATTACTTAAAACAAGATATTTACTTAAATATTGGTGCTTAGATGCTTGAGATTCTTATTGAAGTAATTTTTCCAATATTAATTTAGTTATTTGATACTTTTCAAGTTTTAATCTAATCATACTCAGAAATTATCTTTTTTTTAAAGATTTTACCTGCAGTTTGCCCTCTTTAAAAAGAACACCCGCCTTTAGTATAAGATTAAAAGAAAATATTTCCCTTTTGTGAGTTACAAAAGGAACATCTCCTTTGTAATCTGTTGAAAATGAAGAATTTTTTTCGAAAAAAAAGAATCTCTTTTCAGAAAAATGTGCAACAAAAATAATTTTCTTAAAACTAATCTTTTCTAATTACGTTACTTCAAACGAGACTGCAAAATATAAATATATTTGATTCAAAAATGGCAAGGGGTGGGGTGGAGGACTTAATTTAAAATTTATCAGCATTGCAAAAACGTAAGTAAAATCGCAATCGAGTGCGTTGCTTTGCCTTCTTTCTCAATGAAAATAATAATAATATGACTTACTCATGCATACAGAAATTTAAAAAATATTCTTAAATATAAATGTAAGAGGATTTTTCTATTAATTTATATGTTTATTCAATAAATATAAAACAAGGAATACAAAAAATCAAATTGAAAATTACCGTGAAATCCGGAGTGTAATGGGCACTTTTAACACAAAAAATAAGAACGAAATTTAAGGGTGTTTATTATACGCCGGGTATAAGAATGATAGGTTTAAAATTAAAAAGAGATCAGCATAAAAAATAAGACTTCGGCATATATCGAAATACTATTTATGTAAAAGAAATGACATATTTTACGAATTTAAAGATTTGTATTTCTAGAAGTATACTATATTTTTAAATGTTAAGGATAATTCCTAAAATAAATGACTTCAAAGCATAAAAGTATAGCACACGTACATTTCAGGTTCCTTCAAACAAAGAGGGATGCGCATTATGAGGCAAATATACCTAAAAATTAAAAAATGTGGCTTGAAAATATAAGTGTGCGTTATATACGTATATTATTTTACACGGTATAAAAACTGTACCGACTATAAATATTTTCTCTTTTTCCCCCCTCTTTCTCTTTTACTTATATACCTACGAATATCTTAAAATAAGTCAACATCAAATACAAAACATAGTTTAAAATATTTAAAGTACTGGGAAAACATGCTTAATATATATTTAAAACCAAGAAATAGCAACTTCTATGGTTTTTTTTAACTTTATTAAAACAGTATTGTTTCTATTACTTGATAATATTGTTACGTAGATCCGAGGGTTCGGGGATTTTATGCAAAACAGTCACAAAGAAAATAAACAGTTCTTCAAGAGCGATGCGAATTTATTATCAAAAATCCAATCCTTTAAATACAGGATTCAGCAGCAATATTCACAGAGTAAATATCCGAAGGTCTTCACACCTTCAACAGCAATCAAACACAATAACCAGTGTTTAAAAATACACGTAAGTAAAGATTATTCACAAGCACCGCCGAGCTAACCGCTAGTCAAAACAATCCTCACTACTCTCTGGTTTAATCCAGACTTCCCGCCGTACCGGCAAGCATCCTTTTATAGGCGTGACAGAAACTTCCAGAAATATAACAGCTTGTGTCATTGAACGTGACACTAGTGGAGAGATCTACTACTTTCTAGAAGATTCCAGAGGGTTCCGAACTCGCCAACATGATCACCAATGACGCCAAATTGGTCGCCAAAAATGATGCCAACTTGGTTCTATCGCCAATATTTCGCCAAGTTCTCATTCAATCGCCGCGGCATTGCTTGTGAATTTTTAACACTGTTGTGCACTTTTAACATAAAATAAACATGACATAGAGTAATATAAATGCATTAAACATCCAAATACAAAGTATATACACTATTTACACAAAATTCGTAACAATATTATATTTTTTATATTAGTTCTTAGTAAGAGCTCTGAGATAAATAATCAACAGAATTACTAATCCCTTTTTTTACTTTATTTACGTCTCACACCACCATTACATAAATATGGAATATCCCTTGAGAATCAGTAAATTGGTAGTTTTTTCTCTCTCTAATCTTCCATTAGTGCTTTTCTGAATGGCCAATTCGAAATCCTAAACAAGAGCCACAACAACACAACTCATCATTCTAATGATAATTAACTGGAACTGGTTACGGTTACAGACTATCGAGATTGTTGCTCCGATAATAAGCGTGAAGCCGTGTTGCATGAAATATCGGGACTCGCGCTGACTGCAAATTAGACGGCATTATTATGTCTGTAAAATATCTTACATGACAGGGAAAAATGATGTACGTGTCACATAATATTTTTGTGTTCTTTTGCTACATTTTTTAAAAGAATAATTTTATTACAAAACAAAGAGCTTGAATTCTTTGTTAAGACATTTATTTCTGCTCATTCGTTCATGCACGTTTATGACAACTTAATGGATGACGATTAAAATTAAGTTAGCTCTTTTTTCTGAAAAATAATTCGAAGTAAATATTATATTTGGAGGAGTCACTTATTTTAAACAAATCTTAAATATCGTAATGAGTGAATATTTCTTAAGGTATCCGACTACGTTCGGAACCTTGATTTTAAAAAAACGCATAAATGGATAATTTTCATGATATTTAGTGTCACTTAGATTAGAATACATGTATAAAATTGTTTTAAGGACATTTTGACAAATTTGTTTTTATTTAAATACACTACTTCGTCAAAAAATTAACTTAGAATAACCTTTCTTCAAAATTTTCTCCTTTTGTCAAAAATACTTCTATTATAATAATATTTTGCCTGTATATAGCTCAGATCTCTGTACAGAGGCTCAAGTATGATTTTTGAAAAATTCACATTATTTTCAGAGTTACAACCCTTTGAAATAATTATCGGCGTTTTTTTCTTAAAATTTCTCCCCATTGTTGTCGTAAAACACGGATAAACCCACTTCTAAGTTATAGATTTCAAAAACTCTAGTTGAGCTTCTGTACAAAGGTCTGAGCTATATACAGGCAAAATATTATTATAATAGAAGCATTTTTCACTAAAGGAGAATATTTTGAAAATGGGTCATTCTATGTTCATTTTTTGTCATAATATTGTATTTAAATAACTTTTTACTGCAATGCTATTCTGAAAACAATTTTATATATATATTATAATCTAAGTGACACTAAATATCATAAATATTATCCATTTATACTCTTTTGCAAAATCACGGTTCCGAAAGTAGTCGGATACCTTAACCCAGCGTTATAAAACTACAAGAGGGCTATTGGTGACGGATTTCATAATTTTGAACCACGTTCAAGTGATGAGGACGACACCTATGCTGGCAACCCTTCACTAAACTACCACACAGCACCATCGAGTCTCGACAGATATAACGTTCGTCAACCCTTCTACATGGTTGGTTTTCAGGAACACTAGGTTTTCTACTTATGACACGCCAGCTATAGGTTCGTGACCATAAACATAGGCTACTGCGGCCAGCTAAACATCGTGGATTCAAAGGTTCCTTATATAGATTCATTCTACTTATGACACGCCAGCTATAGGTTCGTGATCATAAACATAGGCTACTGAGGCCAGCTAAACATCGTGGATTCAAAGGTTCCTTATATAGATTCATGGAAATTTCAAAAACTACCGATACCAGAGACTCACTATAATTTATTGCCAAATTTGTTGCTGAGGGTGATACTGTCTCCAAATTGGTAACCATGCTCATATCTTTTAGGGTTTCCATATTATTCGAGCTCATAATGGGAAGAACTCTTTCAGAGCACTGTAAAACTCAATTTTCCACAAGCAGTACATCACTGCGAAGAAAACAACATACATTGCGTGTTTCAATGTTTAAAAAAAATCACAAGTATTAACCAGTAGAAAAAATTCATAGTATTTATTAATCATTTTCAAAATTTAAAATTTGAGTTTGAATCTATATTTTTAAATCATCTAGTATTTGGGCAATTAAATGAATCATTTTAATTGTTTTTTAGAATATTATTGTACATTACTTTCGTATTAAGCATAAGAAATAAAATATTTATTTAATAATGAAATCAAGAATTCTTCAATTACATTTCCACATGTTTCACTTTAGATCTTGAAAAAATCTGAAATATATATAAAAACTCTTCGTGAAATTAGATCCGGTTTGATTTCTACAATTTTTAAAAAAATTTTCCAGTCTTTCAGATTTTTTCAAGGTCTGCTCATTTGCTTAGTTTCATTTTTTTCATCTTTCTCGAGTGTGTTAATGTGTCAGTATTTTAAAGAAGAGTAAGTAAACTAATCTGGAATATATAGAATTCTTAGCTTTTGTAATGATATTCGAAGATTTCGTAAACATTTCTTTTCCAAATTGACTTCAAAAGGCTCTTTCTGTTTGGAATTATTCTTTTTGTGCTTAAATCACTGAGTGAATAACAATTTTGAACCGCAGGTTACATTAAATATTTTAATTTATTTTGTTTGTATTCTTCTTCATTTAGTTTATTACTTACATGGAAGGACAACATATTGTGAAATACCATTCAAAATATATTCAAAATTATATGTGTATTTTTTTTTTTATGCATTCTAATTTCATTTTCAATACATTTTTGAAAACAAAATATGATAAATTAAATAAAAATTCTTTCAGTATTTTAAATTTATGGAGCAGTTACGATAAAATGGATTCATTTTAATAAGGTACATTTTAACAGACACTGCTTTTTCATTTTTCCCTATATTCCTTTTAATTTAAAGCTTAACATAGCATTAAAGTCATTTACGATTTTGTAACTGTGTTAAAAAAATATCGAGATTTTACCTGAGTACCTTGCTAGAACAACAACAAAATAAAGATGAATCCGTGATTTTGTAAAGAAATGCAAAGGAAATGGCATTTTAATGTAGATTCAGATAAATTCTAAGAGTTACCATTTCACTTACAAAAGAAATAACTCAATATAATATTTTCTAAAATGGCTATAGTTCCTAAAACAACTCCTAGTACAATAGTTTTTTTATAATGAAAATTGTAGCTGACAGAATTTATGGTATGTATTTAATTAGTAAATATTTATAAAAAAGCAATAATTTTTGCTCTAAATAAAATGCCCATTTAGAAATCCTCTTTAGGAAAAACATAAAATTTTGGACTGGACAAAATATTTCAAACCAGCACATCCCTCAATAATCACTGTCTAAATGTAGCAATTGTTATTTAAAATCTATCTAAGACTATTCAATATTTTTCGAGAAATAAAATTGTGCTTGTACTGTGAAATGAGAAGCAAGATTGTCTACTGGTCCAAAGATAGTGAGCACAGGTAAATAAGACTAGTTCTTACTCTTATAATTTAGCTTGAAGCCCCCCCCCCGCGCTTGGAGGCACCGCACACACACACTGAAGATACCATGGAAATTTAAAGCATCGAAAGGAAAAGAATGGTCTTCTTCGCAATGATTATTTCTTTATTTATCAAAGGAACGAAATAAAAGAAAATACTATAGAAGGACATATTGAAAGAGCTTTCTTTGAAAGCTATTTGCTACTACGAATGAAGAGTGCTCATGAATAAATTTACTACCAGATTTATATGCACATGACACAAAATCGAAAAAAAGCAAGAAAAAAAAATGTGCTAAATTTATTTTTCTTTTGCTATTATATAAGCAACAAAACGAAAAAGCAATTCCAGAATATTTATTTAAAAAGAATTAAAAATAATTAGTGGCAGAAAACTTCCTGTGATCTTACTGAGTTCAGGCAATTTTTCTTCGACATTTTTTAAAAAAATCATGTCATTTATTTCACTAGAAATGAAGTGTGTCGTTTAATTATCAAATGCTTTGAACTGTGAAAACTTCTCCATCATAGCATAAATTTAGTCCTTTCAAACAATTTTTTACCTTTATTTTGATGCCATTTGTGAATAATTTTATTCAAAAGCTACTGTATAAAAAATATATGTGTGTGTGTGTAACTTTCAAAAAATATGTCGTCTTACGTCAATTTCTAGCTTTTATTTAGCACAAAAATGTATTATTTATTATTGAAACCCACCAGCGACTTTGTCCGTGAGCACTTCGAGTTTTTCGTTGACATTACAATTTTACCTCGTTCAGGGTTGATTTTTGGAAACTTCTTTCTAGGTGCGCATGCATATCCTCTAAGAAAGATGATTTCCAAATTTTATGTGTCTATCTTCATAATTGAGTTTTGACCAATTTTTAGTGCTAAATAACCCACTGTGGTATGAGAAATCAAGTTGGTGAGTTAGTGAATATTACGTCGCACTGTTCAGCTACATGATGGCTTTTGGCGACGGACTTCGTAATTTTGAGCCATGAACAAGTGACGAGGACGACACCTGATTTGGCACCCCTTCTCCTAACTACCACACCACACCAACGGGAGGGTGTTTGAGCTCTCGACAGATTAAAGTGCATCTTTCCCCTACACGGCGGGTCTTCAGTGATACTGGGCTCGAGATTATGACACGCCAGCCACGTATACATTACCTTGGCTACTAGGCTACCGTGGCTACCGTGGCTACATCAAGTTGGCGAATGTGCGGAAAAAAAAAGAAAGATCGCATTTCTCTTTGTACTGGTATCTGGGAAAAAACTTTCCAACAGAATTTTTATGAAAACTAAAATATTTTTATTGTTATCGTACAGCAGCAGGCACATTTTAAGTGATCAGTGGGCGCCATGGTGCCCACGGGCATATTAGGGCTGCAGTATCAGGTCGTGGTATCACGTCGTGGCTGGCTTGTCACGAAATCGAGCCCAGTACCACTAAAGACCCACCGTGTAGGGGAGAGATGCACGTTAAATCTATCCAGAGTTCAAACGTCCTCCCATTGATGTGATGTGGTAATCAGGAGAGGGGGTGACAGCTCAGGTGTCGCCCTCGTCACTTGGCCATGGTTCAAAATTACGATATTCGTCACCAAAAGCACTCGAGTATCTGAACACTGTGACGTTAATATTCACTCACTCACTCACGACCACGGGTAGAGGGTTAAAAGACCCTATTCTACCATATACAACTAATACAAAGTCTTTTTTTTTTATTTACGCCCCTCCTTTTACTTCTAACCCCCCCCCCTTTTGTTAGTAGATTAAAGCAAAACACACTCTTAAATAGATCTCTACTCAATAAAAAGAAAAAAAAAAGGAATTATCGAATTTTTGTCTATAACGTCTCCAATAACCTTTCTTGGGAGTCGATTTTGGTAGAACTCATTCTAATCTGACCTGAAAGGAACATGCCTGCCAAATTTCAAGTTTGTAAGTCTATTACTACTGGAGATCTTCTGTTGCGTGTGTTGTTGATTTGTTTTCTTTTTTGTACGGTTATATATAGATAATCATCCACTACAGCACCAAATACTTGTATAGAGCTAATATGTAAGTTATCTTTTACAATATTCAATATAGTATTCTAAATGATTCTGAAAGTTACGAAACAATCAAAAGGTTTCATACAGAACATTTCGGCATTTCGTAGAAAATATTCATTTCTGGTCAGTCGATGCGTTTGAATGTTGCTAAATAAATATTGGAAAATTGAATTATAGATGGATAAGAGATTTTCCCTCTTCGACCAATCCCATTTCCAGATCAATATCGAGCTACGACAGGCATTTGCCGATATCAAAACTATCCTAATCGATGTTTGAAGTCAGAAGCAAATATTTTCTGGGAATTCATGTGCGATATTTGTAGATGTTGCTTCCGAATGTGAAGTTTCTATGCAGAAAATGAATTTTTTATGTACAAATCATAAATATAGGAGAAATTTCTGTCACCTATATCATTTATGTGCGTAACACTATATGTTAGATTTGCAGCTATTAATTTATTTTAAAACACAGGTTTTAAATGAACACAAAGAAATTCTTAAATAATTCATGTTTTCACCAATATAATTTTTAATTTAAAGCATTAATACTAGGGACGTTTTGAAAGTAAATTTCTTGATTTTTTTTGTGGAAACCTTATCTCTAATATCATCACATCATGACATCATGAACTGTACACTTTGCACTATTTTCGATATAATCATCAATAATATTAAGTCATTTAACGGCGAGTTTTCAAACAGGTTGAAAAAAACCATTGTCTGGGCTGCAATGCAGAGTTATTGCACAGCCTCCTCCATCTTTGTCCTGTTTTGTAAGGAATATTTCTTCACTAGTGAGCTTGGATGTTCCTTCATGTAATTGAAGTGCACCATATCTTGCCTGACGAACCTATACATATCCTCACACTAATCCTCCTGGATAATCTTTAGGTTAGCATTCGCTTTTAATTCACAGCCATTCCTTTCAAGATGAAACCGTAATATTCAGATTAGTTCGACTATATAAAGTCAGAGTTTGTAATTATAGAAAAGGAGGTAGGAAGCAGTTATATTCGCTACGTAAGTAAGATTGAATAAGGTTACTTTCGCATGTAAAGATTAAGAGTGGTGTTTTGCCATTGGTTGAATTAGCAGATTTGAGGTTAGGAATCAACGACAGATTACGTTGAGTTAAATAAGTTGATTCCACATTGCTTAGTAATCATTGCTTTCTCCATGCTACTCATTTGATATTCACTTTGAGAATAGATTGTTGTTGGTTAGTTTGTTTGACTAAATATAAATAATTGTGATTATGGAATTCTCTGGTTCTGCTTTCATTCCTCCCACACCCTTAGGTAGGCAAGACGGTGAGAGAGAAACTTCGGGAAAAAGTTTCCCAATTTTGTACTCTAGCGATGCTGTTTTCCTTTGTAAATCCGGAAGGACGCCCGCTTTTCGACCTTCATTCCCCACAATCTGCCCTCTGAGTGAATGGAACTTAACGTCGCACTATTCAGCTGCACGAGGGCTTTTGGCAACGGACCACGTAATTTTGAACCATGGTCAAGTGAAATGGACGACACCTGAGCTGGCAACCCCTCTCTTAAATATCACACCACATCAACTGGAGGACATTGGAACTTTCTACAGATTTAACGTGAATCGCTCCCCTACACGGCGGGTATTTAGTGGTACTGGGCTCGAACTCGTGACAAAGCCAGCCACGATCCGAAACCTTGACCATTTGGCTACCGTGGCTCAATCAGCCCTCTAATCATGTTTTAAAAAATTGTCACAATCCTTCAGAGGATCCTCATACTTCAGTTTGCAAAAAACTTTTAAATTACCGGTTTTCACACTACAAAAAGAAGTATAAATTATATTAATACGGAACAGTATGTAATTTGAGAATCAAAGTATGTATTCTGATAATAAATATGCATAACATGGGCTGTATATATTGCAATTGCTGACTACCATTTAGTCTTTAAAGTAATTAATACGTAATCTCAGAAGTCTTAAGGTATCCGACTACGTTCGGAACTGTGATTTTAAAAAAGCACATAAATGGATAATTTTCATGATATTTAGTGTCACTTAGATTATAATACATGTATAAAATAGTTTTAAGTGACGAAAACAATTATTTAAATACAATATTTTGGCAAAAAATTAACTTAGAATAACCTTTTCTTCAAGATGTTCTCCTTTTGTGAAAAATGCTTCTATTATAATAATATTTTGCCTGTATATAGCTCAGACCTCTGTACAGAGGTTCAACTATGATTTTTGAAGAATTTATATTATTTTCAGAGTTACAACCCATTGAAATAATTATCGGTGTTTTTTACTTAAAATTGTTCCCCTTTGTTGTCTTAAAACATGGATAAACCCACTTCTAAGTTATATATTTCAAAAATTCTAGTTGAGCCTCTGAACAGAGGTCTGAGCTATATACAGGCAAAATAGTATTATAATAGAAGTATTTTTCACAAAAGGAGAATATTTTGAAAATGTGTCATTCTATGTTCATTTTTTGTCAAAATATTGTACTAAATAATTTTTTATTATAATACTATTCTTAAAACAATTTTATATACATTATCTAACCTAAGACACTAAATATCATAAATATTATACATTTATATGCTTTTGCAAAATTACGGTTCCGAACGTAGTCGGATACCTTAAAGGAAACTGAGTTTTTCAATTCGTGAAAATTGAACAGTGTATCTTCTGTTTTCGTACTATATGAGTTAATATAGCGAGATGGATGTCGTATTATATCATCAGAGATTTGTCTTATTTTTATATTGTAGTATATTGTCATGCTAGAAAAGTTAGAAGATGGGCGATTGAGAGAGACTAATACCGAAAGTGTTGTTGAAAGATGATCCATCATGTGGCTTGAAACTTCTCGCCAAAGGCATCTGTAATCGATTGGACCAGTTTCATGAAGTTTAAATAAATACTAATGGTAACAATTTACCTTAGGATCACACATTTTGATGGATTGGTTACCTTTCTGACTCCAGATGCTGGGTCTTTATTAGTTATGTCTATTGTTCTTGGTGTTATTGTATAATGTTATTAACTCATATTATGTCTATTGTGATTCTTCTTGTGGTTATTAAATATTATGCTTTACTAATAAAGTAGAAAAATTTGGTACATTAAAAAACTCGCTTTTTTATATGCGAAATTCGAAAATACAATCCCTTAATCCATAGAATTCTCCCCTATATGCCTTAAATCCATTTTTTCTTTCGTTCATACCTTATTTTTTAAATGACATTCATTTTGTTGGGTTGAAGCGAGTGAACTATTTTTTTCTGGCAGAAGAGGATAACTGCGTGATTCACCCACTGGTTTTCCTCGCTTCTCTCCCACTCATTCCTTCTACCGGAACCACACCCTGATCAGATGCTGTGTGCAGTGGTCAGACTTTTGTCCTTTGCTGTGTGCAGTATCCGTAATCGTTTTTTCGTTTGTTCTAAATAAATATGTTGGCCAGAAGGCAGCTAGGAAATAATTTCACAAAAAGAACAACACATTTTTATTTAAGAAAATGGGAATTTTTATTTATAAGCGTAAGTGAATTATATATATATTCGGTTGCTTCTTGATGGCAAACTTCTGCTTTTTATAACTTTACTACAGATAGAATATTTAATTCATATAAAGTAAGTAAAATTATTAATATTAAAAAAGAAAAAGAAAAAAAGGGAGAAGAGAGATATTGAAACTAACATTTAATATCTGCAGATTATTTTAATGCACATTAATGTTACAAATTCTGAATACTAAAAAAATACTTTCGTATACGTAAGATGTCGTAATAAGCTCTAATGATACAATTTATTGCAAAAAGATCTATATGTAACATATACATGTATGTGTATATATTTGTAATAATTTAAATTACTATTTACATAAAATGTGAATCTTTTTTACTTATAATCTCTAAATCATAATTCCAATTGCCCCATTTCGAAGAGCGTTTCATTTCATTCAACATTAAAAGATTTAAATATTTGTTTATACATATTTATTAGAGATTCTCGTCAAAAGGAAATTACACTTTAAATTCTTGATAGATTCATTGATGATTCCTAGAAAAAGAATGTCATAATAATTTACATGTGCCTTACAAAGATGTTTTAATTTTTTCCTAAGCAACGATGTAATTTCGATAAATAATTAATAATTCATTTTACTTGAACATGCGATTATATTCTTACATTACGTTTTCCCCTGTTTTTCCTTTCACACTTAAATGAGGAATTTGAATAATTCCCTCTTTTTTATTTTTGTTCTTGAACGAAGCACATGCTCAAATAACTCTCCTGATTTTAAACTGAAATGAACGATAATGTGATCAGTAATAAGATGTGATTTAGAGAATCACGACTACAATAAGAAAAATGAATCTCACTGTCACATCTCTATAATATAAATATATATGTATGTATATATATATATTATAAACTCGGTATTTTCAAATATAACAATTAAATTCCATTTTTTTGAATTCATTAAATTTCATATACAGCCTAACCGAAACACTGCAATTGAAATGCGATGAACAAAAAGGAAAATTGTAATAAGTGCAATATAAGTATAATTTTTCTTGCGTAATTTCATATATTGTACCCTTTTCAAATCAGTCACTTGTTAATCATGATATTTTCATCTTATCTAGTAATTTTCAAGCAGAAAAGAATGCATTGAACAATAAATTTCGATAGTCATTTTAAGACTCTCGAACTAGCTTTAAACCACTTTATTGCTCGTTTTCTTCATTATTAACTCTCCGATATTTGAATCAGGGGAACCCAAAACACACGCCATTAATTCATTAAGCTCCTTCTTCTTTTCAAATGAGGGGTTATAAAATTTACTCAATGTGCATTGTTTTTACTTGGTTTGATATATATTTTTTTCTAAGCTTTTTCCAGGAGGTTTTGCTTTAACAATAGATATAGAAAAAAAAAGGATTGATAACTTGTTTTACTTAAGTTCATTTATTATCAGAACAATATAATCAAAAGCAATAGGATATCAATTTTAATTTTCAATCAACTGCTTTTTAGTACTTAATTTTAACCATTACATTTGATGTTAGTTTAACACGTGTATTGAATGCAAAATGTAGCCGCGGTGGTATAGTGGTAATGGTCGTAACTATAGTGTAAAGCAACGATACTCAACCTGAGGCCCACGGGTCGCATGTGGCCCACCGAACCTTTCTGAGTGGCCCGGTCACGACCCATTGCACTAAAAAAATTCGGTTATTTAAGAAAAATGCATTAAAAATTTAGTGAGAAATCCTATTAATCCAGGAATTAAATATGTAAATTTTGCTATCGATGTCAAGCTGGTACGAATTGCGAGATAACTATTTTTTTTCTTTTTGTAATTGTTACAGACAGTGATAACAAGTAACAGTGGAGTAGCGACCCTACTATGAATGAAATTAATTTATAATTAACCCTCATGTCTTTAGAACGAAAAATATGTAAAGAATATATGTTGTTTCAAGACTATTTCGTTGAGAAAAACAAACACGGATTAATAACTTGTTTGATTTATAGTGAAAATGTTATATTAAAAAAAAATATAATTTTACTCGTCACTATTCTTCTGAGCACAAATCTTTCAATGACTCTTTTTCTTGGGAATCTCTTTCAAAACGAGATAAATTGACTTTCTTAAAAAGAAAAAAAAATATTTACAACAGGAACAAAATATTTATGGGGGGGGGGGTGAGTTCGTTTAATTGATGAAAGGAAATTGAAATTATCCCTTAACTGGGTAAGCAATGCCTAAAACCTATCTTTTGGGAGTTGAGTTTGATGGAGTTTATTATAGTGTGACATCTCACGCGTCCTTCCTCTAACATAACCTCTCTGTTCTTTGACGGCCACGATTAATGGCAAATCTTTTCCAACCCATATATCCAAGAAGTGAAACGAAGCATAGATGCAAATAAGATAACCTTTAAAAAGATAGAAGTTTTAGTGAGCGTGATGGTAATTTAGAGAAAGTTCAGTGTAGAGAAGATAGAAGTGTTGATCGACGGCTTATCTTGAATCCCGTAAACCCCGCCATTTTAACCAAGGTACATACCATTGTACGACCATTCGGAGAAATATTGAAGTAGATTGGACGTTGAGTATTCAACCAAGGTAGGAAGATTATATTCTGAACGCGAATATATTATTGAGATTGAGATTAGGCGCGGATATAATATATTTATATTGATAAGTGATGTAATTGCGCGATCTGTGTTGATTAAGACTACGTGTTTTGGTTTATTCTCACTTAATATAAGTTTGCTCGATATCTAAGTAATCTAAGTTAAATTCTTAATAAAAGTCATATTGAAATGTCTCATCATGTCTCATCATTTCGAGAATCCCATACCTCTAACTTATGCTGAAACCCCACGATATGGTCATCGAAGGACGACCATGTTGCAATAGTTTTAAAAAAAATCCAAAATTATGTGTTCTAATATTTTGATCAATCTTCCGCAATTTAAATGTCGATCTTATAGCGTCCCCTCCCCTTCCCCCACATTAATCCTCATGTTGCAGCCCTCGAGAAATAGTTGACAAATGTATGTGGCCTAGCGGAAAAAAGGGTTGAGTACCCCTGGTGTAAAGGGTTATGAGTTGGAGCCAAAGTACCACAGAAGTCCCACCGCGAAGTGGGGCTGATGTACATTAAATTTGTGGATTCTCAAAGTCCTCCCGTTGACGTGTGGTGTAGAAAATAGAAGGGAAGAGGTGCAAGCTCAGGTGCCGTCCTGGCCATTGACCATGGTTCAAAATTGTGAGGTCCGTCGCCAGTAGTACTTGTGCTTCTTTACAGTGCGACATTAACAAACACTCATTCACTTGATTGAAAAATGTCGACCCTTTCAGTTAAAGAATTTTAGATTCAATTGTACGAAGCAAACTTTTGTTCTTTTTGCTAAAAGCACTTCAACATTTTTAAAAAGATCTGTTTCAATTCACGGAAAATGATTTTTAATTTTTAAATACTAATGAGCGAATACTAATATAAGTTTATTTCTGTTTAAAATGATTTTCTAGACATTTGAGTACACGAACCATGAAATCTTAGTAATAAAATAAAAATAAATTGAATTATTTACTGTAAGTAAACAAAAACGCAGCGTCATTTAGCCAGCTATTTGTGCATCTTCAAACTGTTTGACATTTTTTATTCAACTCATGAAATGTGTAACTGTGCTTATATGTACATGTCATACCTATCAACAGATGCAATTCTATAGCATCAAATGAGCCTCAACTAGATTATTAACAATTTACATCTTCTTGTTGCATTTACTCTATGAGGAAGCTGTAGAATTATGTTATAAAATAATTTTAAATTATTTTAATCATGGACATTATTAAATCCTTTTCAGGAAAAAATGCATCCTACACTAAGATAAAACTAAATACATGTTCTTTTCAAGCAACAGAGTACCAGGCTCCTATCTTGAAATACACTGCTGGCCTCCGTAAATGCAACACCAAGAAAGACAAGAGATAGCACAACAAAATTTATTTTGTAGATAACATGTTGAAGAAGTATCAAATGATTAAATTTATAGAATTCTGTTTAGTGTGGTGGTTCCTGCCAGAGTAGCCGCCATTGTTGGAGATCACCGCTGCCACACGCCTCAGCATTGATTCAAAGAGACTTTGGATGTGTTCTTGGGGTACAGCAGACCAAGCAGGTTCCGCACGTTGCCAAAGTTGATCTGGTGTGGCAGCTGGGGGTCTAATCTGGGTCAATCGTAGAGCAACCATGGACCACATGTTTTCTATTGGTGAAAGATCCGGTGAGCGAGCCGGCCAGGGAAGCAATTCAATCTGGTGATTGACGAAGAACCCTTGGACAACGCGTGGCACGTGTGGTCGCGCATTATCCTGTTAAAATATGTCTGTGGACAAGCCCTGAAGGTAAGGAAGGACAACTGGTTACAACACTTTGGAGATGTAGCGCTGGCTGTTTTAAGTACCAGCAATGCGTACTAGAGGAGTGCGAGAGTGATATCCATTACCGCTCCATACCATAATACCCAGTGCAGGACCAGTGGGATGGTGAATAACGCAGCTGTTCAGCATCCTCTCTCCACGGTGTCTCCGGACTCGAATCCGACCATCGTGGTGTTGCAGACAGATGCTTTTTCGTCAGTAAAGACAACTTCATTTCATTCTGCCGCCCACATCCTTCTTACATCTCACCATTGGAGGTGGAGACGTCTGTGGTTCGGAGTCAAGGGTAGACCAAGCAATGGATGTCTTGCGGACAGACCACTCTGCTGTAAACGGCGTCGAATGGTACGCGCAGACACTGAATGATGCTTTACAGTCTCAATGTTCTGTGCTATGGTTCGTGATATGACTGAGCGATCCGTCACTGCCATGCGCACAATTTGCCTGTCCTAACGTGAAATCGTGCACTGAGGTGGATGCTATTGACCACATCGGTCCGTCGTACCCTTCTGCATCCAATGGTCACATATCCGCATTACGGTTGTTTGGTTTCGTCCAACACGACTACCGATTTCCCTGAAAGTTAATCCACAATCTCGGTAGGCCACTATCCTTCCTCTGTCGATTTCGGATACTTGATCAACAGCTGATCGATGTTTTCTACGAGACATAACTGATCGTTTTTTGAAAAAAACACAATTGCCAAACTTGAAATCGTCCAAATCTCCAAGCCTTAAATAGTGCTTTGAGGTGGCGCCACAGGTGCGCGTGATGTGTGTCTGCGCTGAAATTCTAATCATTTGCATATCTTACCTCGGCTAATGCATGTTGTAAATTTCATGTTATTTGCATGCTTCCTTCAGGGTGTTGCATTGACGGTGGCCAGCAGTGTACTTTAAAAAATCTTCAGATATCTCATTCTTATTTTCACAGGAAAGATTTGTCAAATAGACACTAATTGAAATTTTTTTTTTGATGTTAAAAGCATTAAAGAGTTTTTTTGTGATTAAAAAAAGGCGTGTTCAAAAAATTAAAATTAATGCTATAAATAAAATTCTACTTACATGTGAATAATCTGTATGATTCAAGCCAAAAAACAGTTAATTAAAGCGATTCAATAATTTTCTTTCCATAATACACAGTTTCATATTGTGTATTTCTAAAAATATGTATTTTAAGCATATATATATATCTTAGAACTGGAGTGGTGTGGTGGTTTGGAGAGGTGAGAGCCAGCTCAGGTGTCATTCTTGTTATGTGACCGAGTCTCAAAGTTTCGAGGTCCATCGCCATTAGCCCTCGGTCAAAAGACGAGGACGATACTTGAGCTGACTCTTCCCACTTCAAACTAAGATTTTGTTCAATAAAGACTGGATGTGGGGGTGGTTGTTTCCCAGGGGGCAGGTTTGTAGCACTTAACTCTTTTCGGGTGAGTTTGGTTGCCTTGGACATTCTGGTAATAACCTTTGTGTTGCTTTATAGTGCGACGTTATTATAACTCACTCTTAGAAAAAATAACAAGTTTAATACATTTTAAATGATGCAATTTCTGCAAAAATAAATCAATTTATGAATAATTACTGATTCAACTGATTAATAATTTTGAATAACAAGGAAATAATTTACTAATCGTAAGAAGAAAAAAAATTCTACATTTATATGTTTTTTCTCAGGTTCAAAGTTAAAACCTAAGACACAAATTCACATTTTTAAAAACTTAAAACTTCATGAAGAAGAGGCATTCTTTTCAGAAATGAATTCTAAAAGGTTTCTTTAATTTCGAACGAAAACGACTCGAAATAAATAATTATTTCCTAATTAAAATCAAGGGTTTTCTAGGAACAAATGCTTTTATTCACCGCTATTTCTTTCACTTACTTTCCATCTCAATAGAGCCCCCCAACCTCTCTTTCAAAATAAAAAAAAAAAAGAAATCGAGGTACTTTGTTAAAAAATGCATCCATGTCAAGTAGGATTGAATTTTACGGCGAAATCTATTATTCACTTCTTTGCATAATTTGATTCGACCCTTTTCTCAAATGCTTTGATGTAACAGAATGGTGAAAATGGATAGTGAATCAATTTGGAAGAAAGTTCAATGCTTTTCAACAATACCACGATTTTTTTTGTAAGCAATTCCTTTTTAAAACGAATTTCAAACGAAAATGTGCCCGTTCGAAAATATCTTTTATTTTCTTATTTCCTGGCTCGAACTGATGTCAAGTACTATATCGAATTACTTCACTTTTGCTTTCTAGCGCTATTAGTTTTGAGTTAAGTGTACTCTTTATACCGCAAATATATTTATGAAACAATTATTAATTTTTTTGAACGTGTTTAATTATTTTTATGCTAACTCTTTTGATATTGATAAACGATATTTCTAACAGCAATGGGATGAAACAATAGAAATCTGTACAAAATCTTGCAATTTATGAAGTATTGGTATGAAGTTATGTAATGTTCCAAAATATTACATGTGTGTGTAAAGGCCTTTAATACTGAGATATATTGAAATGTATGCATTTATACACTAATACAGATCTGTAGTTATGTGAACTGACTCATATAATGTAATAATTACTCATTTCACTAATGTAATGCTTAATTATAAACAGATTTGTACTCATATGATGTTTAATTGTATACATATCCCCAATATATTAGTACGCATATATAATATATAATGATACAATAAAATTCAATGTAAATATATTAATCCATTTGTTGTTGATTTACAAAATAGTTTCTTGAAATTCTTCTGATATTTAAAGGATATGATTTTTTTTTCTAAGAAAGGTAAAACATGTTATTTTTGATGCAAAAATAACAACTGTTGCTGTGCATTATGACAGAATGTAAAATATAGGGTTATCCAAAATTCTTGCCCTGAATATAAATATTCGTTGTACTCAAACAATGGGCTTGATTCATGAAGTCACATGATAAAAACAAACACGTGTTTTCCATTGAATTCAATACAAACATTAAACTAAATGTACTTCTTCTATTTGTAAAACTCAGATAAAATTTCAAATTTCATATTTGGGTAAAGATGTTTAAATGTTAGGGAAAAAATTTCTTCAAAAAGATTTTTTTAAATTAAAAAAAAGTCGTATTTTATGCTTATACTTTTAAATAAAATGCATTTTGTATACATATGCACTTTTTAAGAGAAAGTTTCTGCAAAGAGTAAAACTTGGCAACACCGGAGCGCGTGAACTAATGAGTTGGAAACACAAGATAGTTTTTATCGTGTGACTATGACGTCACATGAGTTTTTGAATTGATTGGCTAGAATCACGTGGCTTTCACTATCATGTGACTATGACGTCACATGAATCAACCTCATTATAATTAGACATATTTTCTTCGATATATTGCAAGTATTATTATTAATTTGTTATAAGACCATTTGTTGTTGTTGTCGTGTGTTTTTATCCTGGGAACATATGAAATACAAGTGAAGAAGAATAGAAAGCATACAATACAACAGAAGTATATGCACATTTATTACAAATAATGATCCCAGCATATAACAAGGAGAGGTGCTCTGCTTTCTTTTTGAGACGGGAATCCATTTCAGGCGAAAGACCAACTTCTTTCCCGAAGAAGATACAACCATGTCTTACTCGGGATTCACACACAAACCCGAACCCACTCGGTTACAAGCCATAAAACCATTTACCTTAGTAAATTTCAACGTGTGCTTCTTTGGTAGCTCGGGGGGAATGTCTAAAGAGTATTCCAATTCCCACAAATAATTCTTTAACACTTTAAAAACATGCAACCTAAGCGTTTAATGAAGAATTTTTACCAAGCTTGTTTGCGATTGAAAGTTCACGTGATACTTCACAAGCTGATTTAGGAGGACTCCGTTGAAATGCCTACCGAATGGGTTATAAATTTATTTCACTCGTACTAAAGATGCCAGTTTTGAGAAGATGCTTAACTGTACCTAGTTCTTTAAACATTTTATACCATTACCACCAAGAGGTTTGCTTCCGTAACAACGGTGAAATTTACGCTGAACATTATTGGGTGATTTTTCTGGTGAAATCAAAGCACACACATTGGGTTTTCTCTTGAATCGATGCCCTTTCGATCCTTTCCATGCAAATGTTCCACTGAATCACTTTTAAGGAAACATAAAACTGATATATCCAATCGATGCAAAAATTACGTTATATTATTTAACGGTTATTTTGCAATGAACTTTTATAATCAGGACAATACTTTTGGTTCACACACCATATTTAATACTTACTTTTTATTTATTTATTTATTTATCCACAACGACCATGCTTGGCTTCTTGACCAATTGAAGCCGAGCCTCCCAGTACAGACTGACAATGTCGTCGGTCGGGTATTCATCGAATCCACTGGATTGGAGTAAGTAGTCGCCATTAATTCTGGCATGGCCGCAAAGGGGCAGGCGGTATACTCCTATAAAGGCACATCCAGTGGTTAGGAGAAAGTGGGCAATAGGTGGCTCTCTCTAGGTGCTTTGGGATCGGGTTTACAGTGGCCAGAGTTTCTCATGGCTTTCCAAGGCTCTTGGGATTTTAGGTCACAGTAGTATATTTGTCAATGAATGTGGAAATAATGTTCTTTACTGTTCTGAAAGTCAACTTTTTATATGAAAAAGTAACCCAGTAAAAATGCGGCAAACGAAACACTACTTTCACAATCACATTTCCAAACATAAGTTTTAAATTCTTAATAAACCATATTCAACGATTTGGTTTTAATCTACTTTAAAAATTTCGATTGCGAATGTAAGATAATTTAGCCGGAGTTGGGTATTACACTTAATAATCATCCATTAAAAACAACATTACATTTCTTCAATTTGTTGTTAATCCCTCAGGAAACGAGTCACGCGTCTAGTGAAGTGAAAGACCATTGAATGGAGTCGGATAAATCGGAGTTGACTTTCTCGCTTAAGTAAGGACTTAACTGCTTTCTTTTCGGCAAATAACACTCCTGTCCGCTTGGACCTTGGGCAAGCAGAAGTAACTTGGACATCAGTTTGAAATGGGTCATCCTTCTTTTTCTTAGCTTTGTGGAGAGATTAAGCCTTTTGTCTCCCATTACAGGTCTTATGCCAAATTGCTTACTTCGGCTAAAAACATTTGTCTTGATATCCAGTTTTTGATTTCGAATTTAAGTAGTTTGATATATTTGCTTTTTCAGCCTATTAGAAACAGAAAAGCATATCAATTGATCAGGTTAGTTGAATTTAAAAAAATACCGTACACTTTGAATTTCAATCGCAGCAAACATTTTTTTCCTCATTTATATAGCATTATGTTAATTACAAAGCAGCCAATAAAATTTTAATTAAAAATTTATAGATTGTCATATAGAATTAACATAAATATTAAGGTATTAAGACCAACTTCAAAGTTTTTGCAAATAGAACTAATAGAAATAACTTTTAGATTAACTTTTTTTTACATTTTATTTATAAAATATTTTGCTTATACTGTTTTATACTTTTGTTACAATGAGAGTTCCTCTTATTATTGAGTAATTGGAAGAAACATCAAGAAGATTAATAAAAAGTATTTGTTCGAAAAATATATCATCATTTAATACTTATTGTTAAATTATCGGATAAAAATTTTTTTTATTAGAATTGAAAGTACAGTTAATAATAATAATAAAAAAAAACTGTTTTAAAGTTTTAGTTTTGTAGAAGAAAATTTATTTAAAATTAAAAGATTCTGTCTATAATTTTAAACGTTTTCTTAAGAAATAATTCCAGATGAATATTTTAGAAAATATTTTGTAAAATGAATAAAATATTCAAGAATTTAAAACAAAATTAAGGGATTAAATTTTATCTTTATGACAAAAATTATCAGTAAAAGTTAAATTTGATGAACTGGGCGAGTGCACTTGGTGCCATCCATCCGGTATAGAGGTTAGTGATAGATGTTTTGCAAATGTATAGTGCCTTTGCGGCAAGGGGGTACTCTAAATAGCCATCGAGCCGAAGCCCTCTCGTGAGGTTGTGCGATGAAGGGAGATGGGACACCCCGGGCCCCCCCCCGGCCCATCAATTTTTTTTTTGGGGGGGGGCCGAGCTAAATCTTACTGTCGCCTAAATGGTGCTCAAAGCTACGGTTAACGACTGGTGTACATATAACTCAATGCCATGATGAATTTTATGTGCCTCGATCTGACCCGGCGGAACAGGTGGCAACAACCCGCACTTTGTTCTTCATCATGCAAAAAAAAAACACGATTTTCTGCTGAGTTTATACAAAAAGGAATACAATTTTATTTTTCTTATATTTAATTTTATTTTATATAAGAAAAAAATATAAGTGGTATAGTTTATATAAAATATATTTCTTTTTAAATAGACATTTTTGGTAGAAAATAATGGAGTATTATAGAGAATTGCTTTTTTCATTAGTCACAAATTAAATGCATTGCATAAAATTCCAAATAAATTAACGTAGCGTAAATTAAAACAAAAAGAATGCATATAAAACATCCATAAATATGTCCATACTAAAAAGCAAAATATTCTTCCTTTTAAATCATCATTAAAATCCTTTTAAGCACTCGTATAAAACGAAAGTCGATTTTAACTAAATCCAATTCACATTCTGTGCATTACAAGCGTTTTGATCCTTTTTTTCTGAATTCCCAATTATTGGATTAATAATTCCATTTCCCACTTTGGCAGCAATTTAAAAGTCCTTTCATCCATTTGATTCATAGTTAATTGCGCATTTTGTAAAGCCTCGTTTAATCAAAAATCCACTTTTGAATTTTAAAGTTCCTTTCTTTCCGAGTACCTGTCGCGATATTTTAATCGATTATGCCATTACCACTACCTGCATGGAATGGATGATTGACGAGAAAGAGAAAAAAGGCTATGCTTAATGGAAACCATTCATCATTCCTTGCAGATGCACGTTAAATGTATTAATTAGATTTATGAATATTTATAACAAGGCTTTTTTTATGTCTTATTAATGATGGAAAAATTAATTCAATTTTAATGCAACAGATATTAATCAATTATTTCCCTCTCCTTTGCCCTAATTTGTATGTGTATGGCATGCAACTAGTTTAAAATAATATCTTTTATATATATTCGGTGTTTTTATTTAATAAATAAAATTGAAAATGTTGAAAAATTAATTCGATTTTTTTAGATATGGTGCAGAGTTTACCGAGCAAGTAAAAATATTTAAATATGTGTTATAGAAATAAATCATGCTCATTAATAAAGGAAAAGCTGATTTTATTGAAACAGTTTAGGAACTTATATATATATATAACTCCTGAACGATAAAATAATGAACGTTAAGGTAATGATTCGAGGTTAAT
This sequence comes from Trichonephila inaurata madagascariensis, assembly GCA_019973955.1. Taxonomy (NCBI): domain Eukaryota; kingdom Metazoa; phylum Arthropoda; class Arachnida; order Araneae; family Nephilidae; genus Trichonephila; species Trichonephila inaurata. The sequence goes on along the minus strand of BMAV01027448.1, from coordinate 133,521 downwards.
GAACAGTATACTTTCACCTTCATGTTGTAAAAGAAACTTCTCTATTGGCAACAAACAGAGACGTAGATTACTCATATGGAATTTTATTAATTTTTGAAGTCATGTTTTGTGCCTTGAATTTCAATGTCGTATTGAACTGTGCTGAATTTTTCGATCAGTGCATCGTCTATCTATGCGAAATTGAATATGAACTACTGAGGTGCATTCGATGTAATCAAAAGAAATTAAGATTTGAGGAATAAGTTAATCTTTGATATGTTATTGTTGATTGTGGTTGTTTGATTGCTATTGTTAATATGCAATCGTTCTTTTAACTGACCAATGGTCCTCTTGCCTTCCAATTTTGTGTGTGGGCAATTCCAGATACATCCATTCAAAATGAAGCAACTAATGAATGGAATGTTTAGATTTATGTTTGACATGATCTCTTTATAACGATTACATGTTGTTACTAATGCCATCTTTCTACTGTGTCAGATCAAGGCAACTAAAACTCATAGGGGTAGAGGGATGTACGCATGTCGTTAGCCGTAGGTTTGAGCACCATACAGGTGACAGTACGATTTAACTCGGTTCGTCCCCAACTTTGAGTGAGAACACCCTGGAGGATGTCAAGGGGCCTTCCACCTCTTTTTCTTTTCCACCAACCTCACGAGAGGACTTGCGGCTTGATGACTATTTAGGGTACCCCCATGCCGCACATGCACTTTGCATTTACAAGCATCCATGCCTTCTCCGGGATTCTAACCCAGGTCCTACTGCCCATCAGTTTTCGGCACTAACCTCCATACTGGCTGCGATATATGCAATCCTGAATGAAATTAAGGAATTGCATTTTTCCAGGCAAAAAATTCCGAAGCTCATAATATTTTGGTAAGTATTCCGTGCTGTCACAAACATCTTATTAAATCTCTAGCGAATTTCATTAGAGTTTTAGAACAATAATGCTGTAAAGAAATCACATTTAACGTCAGAGAAAACATCAAGTGTTGTAGGTCTATTGATATTATTTGATAATAATTGTAACCCAAGGAAAACGTCAATTATCCTATAAATTTTTTACTTTTTTGCTTTTCGGAACTTTGTGGCACATATTCACAATTTTGGAACTTAAAAAGTGTTCCCAAATCTTACTAGTCAGAAAAATAAAAGCATCGCTCCACTCTCTATGTAATGGAATCAGACCACCAATTAAAAAATTATGCTCAAAGCTATCGAGATGCTATTCTGCCTGAACAAACCACAAGAATTTTTATTTCACCCATTCTAAGAATGGTTATAATTGCTAATCATGATATATAGCATAACCCTTTAAGACCCGAATTATTTTTATCTTTAAACATTAAATTCTTCTGGTTATTAATACTATATAGACCCCAATGACACTGGGAAAAATAATACAAAAATCCCCCCCCCCGGTACGTAGATGGTACCCGCACGATCGTGCGGGTTGGGCGTTCTCTGTGAAACATGTCACCTATGAAATTTTACGAGTTATACATTTTTAGCTCTAAGTTGATAGAAGAAACAATTTTAATTCAAATAAAATTGTTTCAACTAAGGAAATTATTGATGTATAATTACCTCTTTTATTAATTAATTATTTATTTATTGTAAATATCTTTTATTTTGTTTTTGTCACATTAAATAACCATTGCATTTTTCACAACATGTTTTCGAACTTTTTTCGTAGTTTTCAAATCTGCACTTGAGAGGCCTTGAAATGTCATCGAAACATCGCGAAAAGGGCTATACATGTAAAGCCTTTTTATCCTTGAATGGCCACGATAAAAGCCATGATATTAATAGCAGGCGGATTATAACGCTTCGATCTATTTTGCGAGTGGAATAACAACACTGTTATCTTCATCATCAGTTAAAATACTTTCGTTAGTATGTGCAGAGGCTTATAACGCTTTAACTATCTCTCACTTAAATTTTAAGCGATACATTAAGATTTTTAGAGGAATTTTATTTGATATTGCATCTTGTTTGCACAGAAACCAAGAATTTGCAACAGCTAAATCAATGTAATAAATGTGTTCAAGAGACTTTTATGGTAAAGAATGATCTAAAATTGTCTTTCCATTTCTAATATTACCATGTTTTCTTCATTGCTCTCATCTGAACTTGGTTCTCCATCCAGTATACGTGATTCATATGTTTTGTTAGCAGCTTTGTCATCATCCGAGAGATCACTAATTTCTGACCCAAGTTCAATCTAATTTTTTCATCAATTTCAAAATTTCTTCTTTGAGAATTCTTCTCCTTTTAGACACCTGAAAAAGTTATTGGTTAAACGTTACCACAGTATTCCAAGAAAAATAGTAAAATGTATCAGAAAATTTTATTATTTAAAAAAATAAAATATATTTAAACCACACCTTACTAACTCCCACCAAAAAACCCAGATTTCTTTTTTTGGGGAGGGGGGCAGATATGAATGCAAATATCTGTGGAGAGGATAAAAATGCCATACTCCTCAACAAATGTGTGAAAAAGTAAATTAATTGCAAAAGAGAGAGAGAGAGAGAGAAAGAAAAAAAGGAACTCACATCCATAGCGATTTCCAAGAAAATTTGGCATAAATTAAAAAACAATATATTTGAATTTTATTTAGGCTTTCATCACAAGTATTGAACCAGAAAAAAAATTCGTATGGTGAGTACTTACCTTTACAGCTGCAGTGACTGAAGTAACACCCAACCCGCACGATCATGTGGGTAATGAAACCACGAGTCCTAGAAGCAACATTAATAGAGTATAATTAATATTTTTTTCTATTTTACAATTATTTAAACATTAATACAAAAATTTGAATTGAAGCAATTAGAAATCTATTGTTAATTACCTTTTTACGACTGATAAAAAGAAGACATGTTTTCGTTACATTGAAAACCAAGCTAGATTTGCCAGCTGAAAGTAAAAGATGGACACAACCATCGTATGTTGATAAAAAGTAACACTTTATACTTTCTGGAAACCAGTTGAATCGTTAGATTCGCGATTTTATTACATACGACTATTCCAGAAGCAAAACCGCATAAGAATATCTAACCCGCACGATCGTGCGGGTTGGGTCTTAAAGGATTATGATAATAATTTACCTGCATAACCAATGTATATAATTGATAATTTATAGAATTGTTGTTGATATAGCATATATATTAAATTCACTTCAATGTTTTCTCAACAAATGACAGCTTTATATTACAACTATTAAAATCAAACAATCTCACTCATCAGACAACCTTACAAATTCTGCTTTCAGGCGCTCATACACTTGCGACATAGCCATCTGTCGATATCTATGACGTGGGGGTTCCGCGTAAGTTAGAGGTGTGGGATTATCGGAAGGATGAGACATTCTATAATTCTTAATACGATTTTTATTAAGAATTTAACTTAAATTACTTATATAACGAACAACCTTATATTAAGTGAGAATAAACCAAAGTATGCCGATTTATTTAAGTCAGATCGCACAACTAGGTCACTTATCAAAATATAACTAATTATCTACCTAATCTCGCTTCAATATTAAACTATCATTCAGAATATAATCCTCCTACCTTGGTTGAAGACTCAACAATACTGATACTTGCAGGTAGACTGATGTACTCGTGTGCAATTGTTCCTCCTAGTAATTATTAGCGAGGGTGGGCGTCTTCGTGATTCTTGAGTAGGCCGTCTAAACACGATTCCAACTGTTCCACACTAAGCTTTCTCTAAGATTGCCATTCTTTCTCACTAAACTTTCTATCCTTTTAAAGGATATCTTATTTGCATTGTTGCTTCGTTTTCGCCCTTGGAATTGGGTTGGAAAAGTTTTGCCATTAATCGTGGCCGTCAAAGAACGTAGGAGTTATGTTAGAAGAAGAACGCGAGAGATGTCACACACTTTTCTCTCTCTTTTTTCTTATACATGATTCACTTCTACTGTTAAGTACAAAATTGTACAACAACGTTGTTGAAACAGTGCCATCTATTTCCTAAATAACAACACATCAATACCTTAATTAAGGTGATTCTTTGTGAGTTTCCATTTGCTATTTCCACTTTTGACTCATCTCTAAAGATATTTTGTTGAAAAAACAATCGATATAACTGAGCGCCTTTTTTGATACATATTTTTATAAGACACTATGATTTATACTTCCCATTATAACAATTTTCGTAACCGATAGTTGGAAGAGAAATGAATATTTATAGAAAAATAAACAATTGACGAGTATAAAATGCATATATGCCTTTTAATTACTAACGTTGATGGGAAATTGGTGTTTTGTTTCTTCATTGATTAAAGTAATTAATTTTAGTATGAATGTTATGTATTATTCTTATTAAGTTTATGTGCAATCGTGAGATGTGTCATGCCCCTCTCAAAAAAAAAGATAAATAAAGAACCCAATTTTTCCCAGAAATACAACAAAACTACAAGTTGTGGCAACTCTGCGGTAGCTGATGAAGTTGGAGACACTGAATAAACAGACATAATAAAATGTACATCTTTATTTCACTTTGTTTGCTATTAGAAGGTTGTTTAAACAAAAGGAACGGTCAACTTAATTACTGACCTAAATATATATCTATAGCAAATAATTGGATAATTTATCTTTCTCTAAGATCTGACGTAATAGTACTAGTTTGGGCTTGAGGAGATAGCTTGTTCAATAAGATGTGTGACGGTTCTATCCGTGATCTTCTTACTATCAGTCCTCTTGGGGAATTTTCGGTCCTTAAAAATTATTCTATTAGAAAACTTCCCCCGAAGAAGAAAACGTGAGCAGGCAAATTAAGACTACTATATAAAGTCTACGCTTTCAGGGTAGAGAGAGAGAGAGAGATAAGGTTGACTGCTAGAGGAGCAGTGATTAATCAAATTTAATGTGAGGTGCGGGATATTTAGTACCGTAAAATCCAGCGTATAACGCGCACCTATACTTTCAAGCTGAATTTTTAAATTTATAGGCATATTCACCGTATAACTCGCACCCCCTTTTCATGAAGAAATCTGAAATATTAGTATACATTGTTTTTATGTTTTGAAGTAATTTATTCGAGGTATTATCCCATACTTTTGAAAAAATAGTATACTTCTAGAACTACAACTCTTTTAGTTCATAATGCAAGTCATTTATTTTAAATAAACAGTATTTAGATAGATGTAGAAGAAAAAAATATTTTTATGCTCATCTCTTTTGTTATTTTTAAAGCTACGTTTTTATACCTGGCGTATAACGCGCCCCCTTAAGTTTCGATTTTATTTTTTGTGTTAAGATATCCAACTGGTTTAAAATTATCATTTTCATAAAAAAAAATCAAAACTTCTTTTGTAGTCTTTTTTTGTAGCTTGTTTAATAAGCTTTCTAAAAATATCATACTTTTAATTCTGAGTCAATTAGAAAAAGAGTTATAGCTGTTTTTGTTTGAGGTATAAGACAAAATCGAAACCGGAAGTGTGAGGTTTCGGTTGATTTTCACCGGCAAAATGAGATTTTTATTCTTTTAAGGGGACATGGTACGATTTACGCTAAAATTTTTAATTTAAGGATTTGTAATATTTTTTTGATTGCCTCCTATGTATGTATACTATGTTAAACATATTTTGTGCTCAAAATTTCATAAAAAGCTAACCATGTAATTTTTTAAGGAAAAAACTTGAAATTTTTGAAGTGATTTTAAAATGCTACTCCTCCTACAAAAATTGACATACACGCATGAAATTTGATTTACAAGTATATCAAACTAAGTATAATAAAAGTTGGTATGGGTTTTGCGTTAACGTGATTGGTATTCTTACAATACTTCTTTTTATGAATGTTTATTGAAAATTCCTTAGAAAATGTATAAATTCTGAGTTTAATTATTTTTAAAAAATAAATATTGCTTTGATTCAAAAATGCATACCAACTTTTGTTACATGTACTATTGGGAATAGGTAAAAAAAATTTGAAAGCATTAGGCGCAATAGAAAAAAAGCCTTAGCATTTTAAATGAAGACAAAATAGTTATTTTATCTTTCTGAGATACGGCAGTTTAAAGTTTTGATTTGCCTTAGGGATGTGAATAAAAACGAACGTAAAAGCTATCATAATTCTGCGTTTTTTAAGTTTAGAGCTTTCAAATTTTGTGAGGCTATAGAAAAGTATATAAAAAAAAAATTAGGCTAAAAAAATTAAATTTGATTTTTTGACCAATTTTGGTCAATTCAATCGTACTGTGTCCCCTTAAAATATTTTAACAAATTTTTTTTATGTTTGGTAAACTTTATTTCACTTTATAAATATTTTAATAGATATATTTGGCCTTCAAATAGGCCAGTTAACAGATTGAAACAGTTAACTAATTGCAAAGTTTGTTTTCATTGAAATGAGTTGCTAACTTTTTATCATTTGTGTTCAAAATTAAATCTCTTTTTAACTTTTTTATTATTACTTTTATATAGAGTTATATATATTTTTAATTAAATTAAAGTTGTCCTGCGAAAAACAAGATCAATGAGGTAAAAAAAAAGAAGAGATTTCCAGAGAGCAGAATTTGTTGGAGAAACGTTGAAAGAAAAACCAACAATCTTTCAAATTCCGTTATTAATTCTATTAAAAATACTTTTAATTAACTTTGCGATCAAAAGCTCCTAAGAAAATGTCTTCATGGGTAAGCTCAGAACTGCAATGAGAGTCTTTATAATGTCTTGTGGAGTATAATCCAGAAAGACAATTTTGTTGAGCTACAAACACTCCGTTTAAGAAATTATATCGCAATAATACTTTTTAATTCTGGATTTGCTGGTCTATTACCTCTACTTTAAAAGTTAGGAATGAAATTATGTTCTGAAATGAAAGGATATTCTTGGTACCTCGACAAAACGAGAATTGTTGTTTCTACGAGGCATTCTAAACCAGATAAGAAAAGGTCTCGTAAAAAAAGAAAGGCCCTTCAAAAATGCAAAAGTTTGAAGTATGAGGTTCAAAAAGGCACAGCATACAAATCTGGAGAGATTTAATACCTTCCTAAATCTTTAAAAAGTTTTATTGTAAATATAAACTTTATTTTGAATTTTCTAAAGAATGTTATTTTTGAATATAATGCTTAACGGTAAGAGTGATATTTCTTAAATTAAATAAAATATTCTTAAGAAATTTTTTGAATTTGTTCTTTGTATTATAATGAATGCTTTCTGCTAAAAGCTAAGGGTAATTTTTCAATTAAGTTATTTTTTAATGTAATTTTATATGAAAAAAAGTTTCTTAAGAAAACTCTGGGTTTTTTCATTTCGAACACCTGTATTTCATAATTTTACAGTAGAATTTGAGCTTTTTTTAATATAAAGCAAAGTTATATAAACGTTAAATAGTTGTATTCCTGCAAACATTTTATTTATTTTGTGATATATATATTTTTAGAGTAGTTAGCAAAAGAGCAATTTTTTGCAATATTTTGGTACAAATTTCTCAATATTTTGAAAAATATGCTTTCAAAAAATTCTTCTTGCTGTATTGTCATAGTTTTGCAAAATACATAATTATAAAATAACAATTAAATGATTATTTAAGTTATATTTTAGAAAATTGTCTCCGAACCCAGTCGGATACCTTAAAAGTGCGCATTATACGCCGGATTTTATGGTAATTGATAATTGTATTACTTAAGGTGACGATCTGTTGCTTGAGATTGAATTTTGATTAGGTAGAAAAGAAGGCAGAGCTATTGAAGTGACGTAAGTGTCCTATTTAATTAAAGCCTTCTCATATCTCGTGTACCTCATTAATTGTCTTCATATTTATCCATTGGGTGCATCTCTTAACTTTGGTTGATCGAACTAGTGTTGTGGTTTGTGTTGCAAATAAATTAAGTGATTTTGAATATGGTTAGTCTTCCTACCCTTTCACCTACACCTTTAGGCGCGCAGGTGAGACCCTTACAGACGTAGGATTCTCTGCTTGAAACTTGGAGTGCTTCGATCTAACTTCAGTATCAACATAACGACCATCGCTTACACTTTCAATTCGCTAGAATTTAAATAGCACCTGGCATTTGCATAAATCATAGGTCTACGCGAAGTAATTTTGTAATCATACAACAGCAAAATAGCCTTTCCCCCCAGAGGATTAGTAGTAATCGCAAATATGACTCGATACCAAGTACTCATCTAAGTTTTCGTTTCTATGAGTCTAAAGCAATCACAAATGCAAATTTAGTTTTCTTTTTCTAAATAGATTGCTATTATTCAAATATAGATGAAATTATACAAACTTTATTCTAGTTTTACTCTATTCATGAATATATATATATATATATATATATATATATATATATATATATATAT
>BMAV01027448.1:96927-125092 GCA_019973955.1 Trichonephila inaurata madagascariensis | reverse complement strand
ATATATATCAAACTAAAAATGATAGAAAATATGATTAGATCGTTATCATAAAACACAAAGGACGAGAGTCTTCTACCGAATTTACCGGGAACTTTTCTTTAAATAGTCAATATTGATTGGTAAGGATCAGATAATAAATGAAATTCAAAATCATAAAGCCTTTTTGATTCTATTTAAAAATATAATAGATTTAAGAAGATTTTCAATGGAATATGCATTGATTTTTGAAGTTAGTTTAAGGTATCCGACTACGTTCGGAACCGTGATTTTAAAAAAGCGCATAAATGGATAATTTTCTTGATATTTAGTGTCACTTAGGCACAACTATGAATTTTGAAAAATTCACATTATTTTCAGAGTTACAATCCATTGAAATAATTATCGGCGTTTTTTTTCTTAAAATTTCTCCCCTCTGTTGTCGTAAAACATGGATAAACCCACTTCTAAGTTATGTATTTCAAAAATTCTAGTTGAGCCTCTGTACAGAAGTCTGAGCTATATACAGGAAAAATATTATTGTAATAAAAGCATTTTTCACAAAAGGAGAATATTTTGAAAATGGGTCATTCTATGTTCATTTTTTGTCAAAGTATTGTACTTAAATAATTTTTATTGTAATACTATTCTTGAAACAATTTTATATTCATTTTCTAATCTAAGTGACACTAAATATATTAAGTATTATCCAGGTATATGCTTTTGCAAAATCACGGTTTCGAACGTAGTCGGATACCTGAATGAAACGGAAATTTTCAATAGGAATAAATCAAGCGCATTACTTTGTTTTTAATATTAGTTTTTAAGCAGATATTGTAAACTGTTTATATTAATTGGAACATAACTGTAGCACAAGAATACTTTTGTATGTTTTATTTTGTAAATTTTGTGCTTTGAACAAATGTTTTAAATTAGGAAATCCTATGTTACGAGATTTGTTTATTCATATTGATTAAAGTAATGATTCCAGAATTTACGATAAATTTGAACAAGATTGCTATATTTTATTATATTTCTTCTTAGTTTTTTTCCACAATATCACTTCAAAATAAATATTTAGACTTAAGTATACGATGAAATTTCATTAAAAAAAGTGTAAAATCCGAACTTGGGTTTTAGAATATTGAAGAAAGAGTATAATCTGATGACTATTATTGATATTAAATATTAATAAGAATGCTGCGTATTATTATCATGAATATGTAAAACTGAATTTAGTATAAATGCTTCCTTGTAGTTAACATTTTAAGAAATCAAGAAAAGATTAGTTTATTTCTAATGAGAGACTAAATAAAAGTTTGCTTATTATGGAAAAAATATTGAATTTCTGGAAGTTTTTAAAAGAATGTAAATTTATATTGTTTTAGAAAGTTCCATGTTAACATATAGAAATTACCGTAAAATATCTTACGTATAGTGCACACCAATACTTTGAAGCTATATGTTTTGATTTTTAGGTATATTCGCTGTATAACGCGCAACCACTTTTTACAAAGAGTTCTGAAATGTACGTATGTAATGTTATGTTTTGAAATCGTTTATTCAAGGTGTTATATCCCAAAAGCTTTAGAAAAAAATAGCATATTTCATGAATTGCATTTTAAGCTCATAAGGAATGTCATTTCTTTCAAATAAACAAATTTCGATGGATGTAGAAGCCAAACTTTAATTGTGCTTACATCTTTTTCTTATTTTCAGAGCTCTCATTTTCATACCCGGTGTATAACGCGCTCCCTTGAATTTTGATCTTATTTTTTTGTGTTACAAGTACGCGTTGTACGCCGGATTTTACGGTACATAAAATAATATATATATATATATGTAAATTGATTTAGTAATTTATAATTTAAAAATTATTTGCTCGTATATGTTTCTCCTCGTTTTCAAAAATAAAATGATTATAAGAAAAACAAATGTAAAGTAATATTAAAATTTTTTTTTAAAGCAGAAATAAGTAAATTCAAATTTTCTGGAATACATTAAATTTCCGTATTTAAATAAATAGTTCGATACTAGAATTTGGATGAAAAGAAACCAGACAATTCCCTAAACACAAATATTTTTACCGTTTAAGAAAATTGAAGCAGATACTTAAATTACAACAATTTCTTCAAACTATTCTTTCGAATGTTCCCAGGTTCTTTATTTCGATTTCAATCAAAAATATTGTAAAAATTCTGCACAAAACTATAAGCATATTGATTTATTCTTTTCGTTCCATTATATAGAATACAACATTTCGAAAAATTCGATGGATTCCAACGCTAACATCTGTCAGACGTTTTCAACTGTTTTCTGTTCATATAACTTCATTTCGAAAGCTTAAGAGGAACATGAAATAAAAGGGGGAAACTAAATCGTACAAAAACACTTATCCTTGCTGTGCACTTAAGAACTGTTGTTCAAGAAATCCGTCGATAGCAGGATGACTTGGTTTAAAATAATGTTCAATTTTTTCAAGGCACTGTAACTTTAACTGCTGATTCTTCTACAGCAAACAATAGAAAAACTTCTTGCTAAAACTTCTAGAACTTCTGTATTGTCTGTTAAATGAAATGTGTTTTGTTTTTTCAGCACCCCATAACAAATAAAAGAAAGCAGATTACTCTCTTTTCAACAGTTAAACTATCTGAACGACTTTTTAATTAAATTTTCTGCTATATGTTGGATTTTCAGTAACAGCAGGACTCGAAACCAAAGCTGATGCCACATTAGCTTTATGTTAAAAGAGTGTGGAATGTAATATTACAAAATTCAAACGTTGAATATTTTGTTACATAGTAGCCATTCCCTGCATGCTTCGGTAGGTATTTCACGTTATGTATGAAAATGTATTTCTTATTTTATGTAAAAAAAAGAACTATTGATATCAAAATTCTAGCGTTAAGCTTTCAACAGTATTGAAAGACTTCTTTATAAACCTAACTTCTTGATTTAAAAAGGACAAAACTTTAATCTTAAAATTTAGGTAGAATTATCATTTACACACCCGTAAAAGTCTCCCGTTAAAGTGAATTCCCACAAAAATCTCATTTTTAGTGGACCTCTACTCAACAAAATAAATATGCGTGCCAAATTTCATGTCAAAATCTAGTACTTCAAAAATAATTTTTTTTATAAATATGTCCCAAAAACACCCTTGAAAGGCCATTTCAGAAAAATCCGTTCTTAGCGGGTTTCAACTCAACAAAAGAAACATGCATAGCAAATTTCATTACTATAGATGAGTAAGTTTGAAAACGAGAACTATTTTATCTATACACCCAGTAATTCCCCGCAAACACTTTCAGGAGTCAATTTCCACAAAATTCGTTCTCAGTGGATCTCTATTCAAGAAAAGAATCTTGCTTACCAAATTTAAAGTGTGTGGGTCTAATAACTCAAAATCTGAAATTTTTGTCTATAATATCCCTCTTAACCATTTTGGGAGACGATTTACGCATAACTCATTTTTAATGGATCTCTGAATAAAAGAAACATGCTTACCAAATTTCAAGCCTGTAGGTCTAATAGTTCAAAAAAGGGGATATTACTCGATAACGTCTCTCTTAACTCTTTGTAACCCTCCTTAGGGGTCATTTTTAGTAAAACTCCTTCTTAGCGGATATCTACTCTATGAAAAACATGCATGCCAAATTTCAAGTCTGTAGATGTAATAGTTCCTGAGATATCGTGATGAGTGTACGCGCGAGTGAGTGTGAGTCGTCTTTCTCCTATATATATATAATACACTTTTTAATATATATGCACTCGAAACTGAAACTATTAGTTTAAAGATTTGAGCCCTGGAATATAATTACCATTCATTTGTTTTATTTTGCTCGGATTGCATAAATAAAGTGACAAATACAATTTTTGAGGGAAGAATATTTAAATAATATTTTCTGAAATTTGTAATGACAAAATTCAAAGGTTTATTTGAAGTAATTAATGAAGAATATGAAAAGGGGGAAAAGTGAAACTATGAAACTTCTTCGAAAGTTTGGAAATATATGAATGTACGGTTTATATATTTTTATTACAAGTTCTCATGAATCATGAAAATACTGAATATAACAAAAAGAAAAAAATACGGTATCAGATATTTTTGCAAAAACATTTATTTGTTACGATTGCATTTTAAATTATTTATGCGAAAAATTCTGAGTTTTTATTTTAAGAATGTTAACCTGGCACTTTGGAAAATATTTTGCAATAAATTTTTCCTTCTGTTATTCAAATTGAATCTTGCTCAAATTACGTTTAATTAAAAAGGAATTTGTGACGGGCTCATCACGATTTCAACTAATATCCTATTGAGTTTCTTTGGGGCCAGAATGACAATTCTTTTGAACCAAATCCAGAAGAAAAACGTGAGAATGCAAATTAGGAATCTTATAAATAGTAGAAGTTTAGCGTACGCGGGGTGGCTATGAGAAGTGACTATACGACGTCTATGTTTTGCCAGTGCTTAAATTAAAGTGAGAGGAAATCCTGAGTTCAAGATTTAAACTATCCGTACCTGTGAGATCAAGTTAAAGGTGGATACCATTCCACAAGAACTAAAGCCACGTCAGTTAGAATCAAGCGAATTGCTGTTTACCCAAGATATAGCGGTAAGACTGTTTAATTAAGTTATTAAGAACTGCGTAGTTACTGAAGTTGGAACTAGTCGGTAGAGTTAGATACAGTGGTCGGTTACACGATTATTTGGTAATACGAATTGCGTCCTATCACTCCAGATTCTCTTGAATTGAATATTATTATTATTATATATTGTTTAAGTTAAGATCTTAATAAAGTGATATGAAGATAAACGATATGGCTGCTTCTTCGTTCCTTCCAACAGGTCTAGGTCACAAGGATAATACAGAAGTAGGGCAACCCCACGGGCACTTGCCTTACAAATTGAATATTTGTTTTTAAATACTTCTAATGCATATACATGATTAAAATCTTTATAAATCTGCTAAATAAAAAAACTAATTATTCAAATGCTTTATATGAATTTTTGTTAAGAAAACAGTAGTGTTTTGGCTCCTGTGATTAGCAGTTCTTTGAATACAAATATCTTATGATTGGGCAAATTCTAATTTTAATGGAACAACATTCTCTATTATAAATCGAATTGCCGTGTACATTTATTTTAATTAGAATAACAGAAGGTAAAGTGTCAATCATCCTAAATGTCATGTCTGCAAATATTAATAAAGAGATAATATACATTTAGTTATTCAATCAAAATTACTGTCAGCATATAATTTGTATTATGAGTGTAATTATAACGCGTTCCTTTTTATATATTATACTTTGAATATTATATAGGGTATATATATATATATATGGGTAAAATACTATTTTAATTCTTCTTTTTGTATTCGAGACTTTGAAAGCAATATATATTTTAATGTTAACTTTAAAAGGATTGTTGGATGTTAAAATAATCTACGTGGCTCACAAAAACTCTTACTAGGTTTAAAAAAACTATATATAATTTTTTTTATTTAATTTGTAATGGTCTTGGCCCACTCAGGGGGCTTCATGTAAATAAGTAATTGTTAGTTACCCACCTAGCGGGATATAATCGTAATTTTATCTCTACGAAAAATGAAAAGCGTTCAGTTTATTTAAATTAAGAATTATATAATGTACATCATCCGATTACCTGGACCCATCACAGGAGACGTTCTCGGGAGGCATGTGAGTTTTTAAACTTCCGGTTCGTTTATACCGAAGATTTCGGTGAAGGTGAGCTCTTCTAGTGCATGGATTGGCTCTTCTTTTCAGGATCATACGTAAAAAAAAACACGATTTGTCATAAGTTATTATTCTTTTCAAAGCTAGGGGCATTTTCAATGGAATGCAAATTGTCAGCATATTTTTGCGAGCTTCTTGTTAATCAAACGTGAGAATTTTAGGCACCATTTTGGCACGCACTGTTTGCATTCGAAATTTTTATATAAAATTTGCCGTTTATCACTACATTCTCAGCAATCACTCGAATACTTAACCGATGGTCAGATTGAACGAGATTATAGATTTCCTCGATATTTTTTTTGTCCGTTTTTGACGTGGAAGGGTGACTCAAGCGTGAATCATTTTCAACATCTTTTGAACCATTTTGAAAACGCTTAAACCACTCAAAAACACGAGCACACTATAATCCTACTTTGTCATATACTTCTTTCAATAAATTATAAGACAGAGAGAGGGCTCTCAGGGGTGAAAATATAAACAATTTTCAAACAGGTATAATTCTTTTAAGTTTAAATTAAATAATTCGAATCTTTTACACCCTATTTACAAAAGATTATGGTTTGAAAAAATTACAAAATGTTTGAAATATAATCATAATTTTAAAAATGATAAGCATTTGGAAATAAGAAATAATTTTATAATACTAAAAAATTTTGCGTTGTGCACGCTATTTTCTTAAGTAGTAGTGTAAAACTTACTAGAATTATAAAATGTATCATACATTTTAAACACTACTTAATATAAGAATAATATATCTTTTGTATTTCAAAATATTTAAAAAATATAGAAATTAAAAAATTTTTTGAAAATGTAATTTTTTTATTTTTTTAAAAATATGATTTAATATTATATTTATATAAAAATACTACAGTGTAATAACGATACATTTAACTTTATAAAACAACTTATTGCTAGTAATTAAAGCTACTATTGCAGAAAAAAGCATGCGCAACGTAAAACGTAATTAATATTTCTTGTAGAAATGTTTCTTATTTTCATATGCTTATAATTTTTAAAATTATGATTATATTTTAAGCATTTAACACTTTTCTGAAGCCTCATTTCTTTATAAATAATGTGTAAAGGATTCGAATTATTTAATTTTTATTTTAAATAGCTATATATATTTGATTATTTACATTTGCAGCCCTCTAGAGAAAGTTAACACCCCCGAGACCCCTTTTAAAAAATACGCTTATCCTTTTTTCGGCAAAAAAACAAACAATAAACAAAAAAAACCCCACTCAATTAAGATTATTATATCATCAAAATGAATAAGAGTTTCAAAAAAGTATTGCTGCATCTTTCTGCAAAAATGATGCCTGTATATGTACGGACCATAATTAACATTGCTTGACTTTTACACCAGGGTTTCCATAGGTAATTGAAAAACAAAATTTTGAAAGGTAAATAATGTAATTGAGCAAAAACGAAAATCTATTGAAATAAAAACCAATCCGTATGAGGTTTAATATATTAAATACTATTACATCATGGATATGCATGCTTACGATTTATTTAAGTATGTGTACGTATATTAGCTTCTTTCCTTTTTTGTCTGTCTAGGAATTTATTTAGTTCAATCAAAAAGAAGCATCGACAGTCAGCAGTTTTTGCCTGATAGCTCGATTTGGGCTTGTATTGCTTAGTCAGGGACGTGATCAATCAACGAAGCAGTGACAGCAATTACAAACAGCAGCAATTACAACAATTCATTTGATAAAGGTTAACAAGTTAAATATTGATGCATTGGATTTTTTATATCATTATAGAGAGCAATTGTTGCAGAGAATTGCCATTGATCCTGGAATATTGTGTTATAAAAGAATTAAGTAATGTCTCTTAAAATTTATTTAATTAACAAGTATAAAACCAGGGATAGAGAGAGACGATAAAATAAGGTTGTATAGTTGGAAGATTGTACATAAAGATTATATATATAGATTAAAATCAGTACTAGGATTAATAAGTTTTAAAAGGTCACTTAAAGAAGAATTAAAAGAGATCAACACTAAGACTAAAAAATATCCTTTGAAGAATAACACCATACAATTACCCCTTTGTAAACTTATTCAATCAAGTTACATTTAATAATATAATAAGGATCAGGTAGTAGGAATTCCATTCCAGTCATTTATTGCCAATGATTAACCCCTTAAGAAATAAATATTTTTGCCCAAAATATTCCAGAAAATAAAAAGACTCTTTTTTTATTGTATTATATGTTTAGTTATATAACTAAACATGTTACTTCACAGAATACGAAATATAAAAATTTTATTTTAATTTTTAATTTAGATTTACATAATTTTTTTGTTTTTTAAATTACGGAATACAAAAAGACCTAAAAGTTTGCTTTTTATAAGTGAACTCTGCATGCTATGAAGAATAATTCATAGACCTTAAGAAAATTTCTCTCATTCTTGCCAAAATTTTTTATGTTTGTACCAATTTCTCAAATGGTTGAGGATTTTGTGTGTATGTGCATATACATATGCACACACATTTTGAAGCATGGCGAGTCTTACATTGCTTTGGGCACAGAGATAACATCGTCTTTTTTGGATTATCTTTCCATTTTAATTTCTTCTCAAGCAGGAAATTACACGTTGCCTTGCCAGTCCCTTTTCTTTATCGAATACTTTCAAGAATCTTAATTCCTGCTTTCACCTCAAAGAATATTCCGGATATGAAGTATTTCAGTACTGTGGACAAACTGCATCTCTTAAAAACACTAACACTAATAATCTCACTTTAAGAATTAGAAATATGCGCAAATCAAAGATGGTAAGAAGAAAATATCAGTGTTCGTACAGCGCGTATGGGGGAAACCAGATGCGGTCAGCTTTCGGTGCAACAGCGTTCGGGCAAAACCAGTTATAAGGGGTTAATAGCGTACCAAAGATTAATAGCCAAAGACTTAAAGAGTGGTGGTATTCTATTTCTTTGAAGTCATCCTAAGGACGATTTCTGAATAATTCCCGGGGTGAGTGAGTGTTTATATACCTTGCATTATAAAGCAAGAGGAGACCTATTGGGGACGGACCTCGTAACTTTGAACCATGGTCAAGTGACGATTGCGGCAACTGAGCTGACATCCACTCTCCGAATTCCACACCACACCAATGGAAAGAATTTGAGTCATGACAGATTTAATGCTCATCTTCCCCATCTACAAGGGGAGGTCTTTAGTGGCTTTAGGTCTGAACTCATGACATACCAGCCACAAGTCTGTGAGCTTGACCACTAGACTACCGCGGCCACGGAACGATTCCCGGAGCAAAAAAAAAATTTTTTTTGAGAGCCACCGAAGGGCACTGATAGATTTATTGATTTTGTTAGTAATTTATTATTACTATTTGAAAAAAAAACTGCACTATCATGAATTTTAATTTCTTAACTAAGGAAAACTAAAGAGTAATTTTTGTGAGTTTACTTTTAAAAGGTTGTTAGGGCGTCAATTAAATTTGTAACAGTAAAACATCTTTAGAATTTAATACTTTGAAAAACAAATTTATTTGAATAATTATGCATTTGGAAGAAGCTTCAAGTGTACTTACGTACTATCGCAAAAATGCCTAATTAACAAGCTTTTATAAGTTTCACTTGTATGTAATGGAATCTTTGGACTCGATTTTTACCCACTTTAAAAGGTCAGATTAACTCGAAATTTCGAACACTTGCCAAGGACCGATGACAATACAATAATTTCAAAATTTTGTTTTATTGTCCTGATCAGGATCATCAAAAATAACAATTTTAAGGATTTCTAGATTCAGCGACTAATTCATTATATCGTTTCCAGATTTGGCGACTAATTGCATATACCATTTCCAAATTTGGCGACTAATTCCATACTCCATTTCCAAATTTGGCGACTAATTCCGGATATGGCGACTAAAAGACCCTACCCCTTAAAAAGGTGCAACCTTAAAAATGAAAACGCCTGTTATTAATACAAATAAAACAAACAAAAAATGTGTTCTTAATGTGAGAAAGGGAAAAAAAAAAAAAAAAAAAAAGAAACTCGTGCGTGTGAATAAAAATATTTTATGTTCTAACTGCTAAATATTTTTTATTTTTATAACGCAATACGTTTTGAAGTGACGATACGAATTAACATTATAGCAATACGTTTAAAAGGTAATATAATAGGATTGATATTTAATATTTCTTCTTAACACACTTTTATTAGTTAGACCTGTATGTATAGAGACGGAATTTTTGAAATATAACGATATGGGACTCATCCAAGGCCCCGTAAATGGAGAGAATAAATACCCTTCAGATCCATTAATTAATATCCTTTGAAGAGCAAGACAAATTCCCGCAGCCACATAATTCTGGCTCCAAATATCAAACTCAAGGATAAATTCAACAAAGAGTAAATGATTGTTTTAAAAACTAAAAAAAAAAAAAAAATACAGGCTTTTATTGTAGATCGAACTAAAAAATAAAAAATAAATTATAGTTTAAAAATAACTAAAAAACACGCTTTTTTAGTGAATCGAACTAAAAAGTGAAAAAATAATTTTTAATATAAGAATAAAATGATTAGGGAGAAAATTAATGTCATTGTGGTAAAAGCGGGGTGTGCTTTGTACTACATTTTTGCACTAACTCAGCATTTCGGAATAGAACTAGTAAGAAATTATAACAATTAATATACGGCACCCAACGCTTTTATCCCAATAACATTAATTTTCTTGTTAATCGTTTTATTCTTATATTAAGAGATATTTTTCACTTTTTGTTCGATTCATTATAAAAGCGTGTTTTTTAGTTTTTTTTTAAACTATAATTTATTTTTTCAAAGATAATTCACCAAATTGGTAACCTCGATTTTTCACGTGTCATAGGCGCTGAACTGACAACCAAGTCTTCGTTTCATATTTCTCCGCTTGTTGTTGCTATTCTAAGCCTAATCTTACGTAGATATTGCAAGCTCAAATACTAAAATGCAAATCTAGGAATTATCGGATTCTTAAGCATTAAAATTTAGCAACAAAATTAATAATAATATAGTTACATATATTTATTACTATGAAATATATTATTATAGTATTATATTATTATGATATATATTATTACACACACATTATATATATTATATTATTATGATATATATTATTACACATACATTATTATATTATTATGATATATATTATTACAGTATTATATTATTATATGATACATATTATTATAGTATTATATAATTATGATATATATTATTATAGTATTTTATTATTATGATTGTATATTATTAAAATAAAATTTATATATATATATATATATATATAAATGGATATTCTTATATATGACCTCGCTTCACTCCAACACAGCTCAACCGACCACTATGAAAATTGGCATGTATATGTATTCTTTTATCGAGAAGGTTTTTGTGCTATCCGCTTTGTTGTAGCTAACCACCAGATGGCGCTACAGCATATCAACTTCTCTACCGTTCAATTAATAGCCAAGTGGCCAACATGGCCACCAAAAATGATGCCAACTTGGCTCTAACGCCAACATTTCACTATATTTCCATTGAATCGCCATTATAATGTAAGGAACCACGTTGATTGCTAATATTGCAATTTTAACATAAAATAAATCCAACAGAAAGTGATAGTAAGGTATTATACACCCAGGCATAAATTATTTATGCTTTCTTAAGCGTTCATTGGATAACAATTGTAACAATGGGTTACTTTTGCTGAGCAGACATCAACTTAGGAGGGTGTTTTCAAAAATTGACCCAGAAGGGAGTTAAGGGGCATTATAAATAAATAAAAAAAATTTATATCAGCTATTATATCTACAGACTTAAAATTTAACAAATATGGTCTTTTTGTTCAGCTGATATATGCAAACCTTTTTTGTGTTTAATTTGCAATTCACTTAAAATTCTCATTAAAAACTTCTTTATCCTTCAATGTGTATTGTTTAATTTTTCAATTCACCCATGCAAAGAACGGGTATACCAGAGTATAATGAGAGGGTATGTAATGAGAGAACTTATTCATTTTTTTTATTGGTTATTATTTATTTGTAATTACTTATTATTTTTCACATAGTATTGTTCGGCTATGCGCTCCATATTTCCATCAGCGTATTCTGTTTTTAGAATTAGCATGGTTTTATTCGATGTCACCAATATGGTTGTGCTAGAATGTAAGAACAGTTTAAAGAAATATGTATAAAGGAAAAGAAACTTCCTTTTATTACTTTTTAAGAAAGGAAATTTATCCATCTTCCTAATTTCTGTCAATTAATGATACTTTAATGGGTTTTTAATGAAGTATTAATTTCCTATTTTTCTTTTTAATGCAACATAAGGCTTCCTCAAGAAACAAAGGACTTATTACTATCAGCTATTCCCCTTAGATTTAAAATGATTCTGTATTATTCTCTTTTATTACCATTTTGTTGAAAGAAAAAAACGCTGGATATATGCCCGGGTAAAGGAAAATGAGGAAATGATTAACACTATTTTGGTGTAAAATTTAAATGAGATTTGTAAAAATGGCCGAGTCGAAATATTCAAATTTAAAAAAAAGGGTTTCGTTTAAAAATCTGTGAAATAAATTATTTATATCAAATCTCCATTAATGATTTTTCTGAAAGATATGACCTTTATTTTTCTTTGTCATTGAAAATAATCATAACAATCGATATGGAATCTCAAAATTTGAAATTAAGGAGGTTTATGTTTATTGATAGCCGGCTTTGTGGCCTAGTTGGTTTGTTGCTGGCCTGGTACTCCCACGTTTGCGGGTTTGACCCCGGCCCAAGTCGGTGGATTTTCATGATGCAGAAAATCGATAGTGTCCATGTTGTATGATCATGCGGCATGTTAGACATCCTTAGAGTGCCTATTTGGCTTGGGTGATTTTTGGTAAAATTAAACTCCTGGTACCATTTTGCATCGTCAGAACTCAGGTGCCACCCTCTGGGGAGGAAATTGGGAATCAAAATTACATTGCGGTGATTTATATTCCACGTATATGGTACCGCACTTAAAAGTGATACCAACTCCCAGGGAATGTACTAGGTCTGCAATGATAAATACTAAAACATACTCCCTTTAGGAAGAAAAATAAATGTTTATTGATAAATATTCAACTAATAAGCACTGTGGGAGTGTAGTTATTTAACTGTAGAATTTTTTTACACAATTAATAATCAACTGATAAGAAAGATCATATATGCTCCTTGGAAAGAAGAAAAAAAAACTATTGAGATAAAGGAAATATTTTCTCTAGATTTTTAAAAAATCTATATAACTAATATATCTCTAAGAAATAAAATAAAAGTTTAGAATGCGTTCTACATATCTTGCCAATTAATTTGTAAAATAACGTTGCCGAGTTCAGCCTAGTTTTTCAACGTTTGATAAGTGATAACATCTGCTGTTTTCTTCTACAATGTATTTTTATCAATTAAAAAATCAATGAAATAAGAATACCAAAATATTATAAATTAAAAAAAAAGAATGTGCAGATACAATCGTAAACGTTTTTTTTTTTACTTTTTTTAATGTTTATCATAAAACTTATATGCATCAAAATAAGATACTTAAAACTTACACTAGTCTTTCTGATAAATTATAGGCCTGATATCTCTCTGATTCCTTTACCATTAGATCTTTTTATTCAAAATAGTAAATAGAATCATGAAAGAAATTTAACTTATATTTTATTTTGGAAATATATTTCAAACTTCTTGAGATTAAACGAAGTATATGATACATGGCATTATCATATAAGTTAAACATTTGAATTTCTCTATGTATGCCGCTGCTGTAAAAGAGAAATTGCTTAACAATTTGCTATTAGTTATTTTGAAGAAATATAGTTCAGAAGGCTATTTTTGTAGCTCTAAGCCCTTGCTGAATGATCCCTGTCTCTTTTAGATGAAAAATATAGTTATATATATGTAAATCTTTTTTTAAGTGGTGGATGTATTCCTAAAGAAAAAAATTTAAAAATATCGTGTAAAAAATATGGGATTTGTGTAGAAAGAAGGGAAATGCATTCCACGTTATCCGGGAAACTTACAAGTTTAAAAACCATTAAGTTTGAAAATTGGCTTAAAGTTATAAAAATAATAAATAATTTCATATGCTTTATACCACACCTATCTATATTTATATATTCAGTACTTCCCACCATAGTATTTATACATTTAATATTAATACAAGTTTTTCGATTAATAACTAAAGTAAAGCTATAAGTGACTCAATAGTAAGAATTTGAACTTAAAACTAAAAATACTCGAAATAATAATCATTAA
This sequence comes from Trichonephila inaurata madagascariensis, assembly GCA_019973955.1. NCBI lineage: Eukaryota > Metazoa > Arthropoda > Arachnida > Araneae > Nephilidae > Trichonephila > Trichonephila inaurata. Next base: position 111,064 of record BMAV01027448.1, on the reverse strand, counting down.
TTAATCTTCGTCAATGGTTGATAATAAGAAAATTTGTATACGATAAAAGGAGTCAATATCGCTGTCCTATAGATATGCTTTATCTACTATGGTTCAATCTAATGATGATTTCTACCAATGATGATGTCTTGAGTAGATAAACTATTTTCCAAAATATTTTGCAGTATTAGATATTTTTAAATCAGAAAAAATTGTTGTACATAAATTTGTTTTTCGTTTGATTTTCCAAGATCTTTATATAATCCTTGGTGAGCTAAACATACATTCAGACCTCGTTGAAATATCAGAGTGCGTTTCACACTTTAACCAACATTTAAAGACTATAGTTAAAACTTGTACCAAGGTCCTGCAAAATTAAATTAGCAGTTAATTGATGAATTTCATTCTTAACTTTTGGGGTGAACATAAAGTGAAAAAATACGGCAAATTTTATGGGCTTGTGTTAAATGAAAACCACGTAAAAAAGACAATGCAAAATAAATAGGTGTAGTTGAATATTTTCTGAAATTTTAAGAGAATATATGAAGTTAAAAACTAAACTGTGAAGAACAAGTATAATTTAAACAAGATAAATAAATGTTTTGAAAAACCATATATAATTAAAGCATGTATGAATGAAATCTTAGAGAAAATGTAAAGCTGTAAAGTATCCAACTGGTTGAAAATGATCCTTTCATCGAAAAAATCAAAATTTAATTTTTTGTCTTTTTTTGTAAGCTTTTTAAGCTTTCTGTAAGTTTTCTAAAAATATCTTATTTTGAGCACTGAGTCAATTGGGGGAAAAAATAAAAAAAAATACAGCTGTTTTTGTTTGGGGTACTAAGCCCAAATCGAAATAATACATTTAAATCCAAAACCGAAAGTGTGAGTTTTCGGTTGATTTTTCACCCACAAAATACAATTTTTATTCATTTAAAATATGTTAACGAATTATTTTCATGTTGAGTAAACTTTATTTCACTTTATAAATTTTTTAATACACATAGTTTGCTTTCAAATAGGCTCCAGTTAACTGATTGAAATGTTTGTTTTGATTTAAATGAGTTGCTTTTAATCTTTTCATCAATTGCGTTTAAAATTAGAGCTCTTTGGATCTTTTTTACTAGTACTTTTATATAGAATTATAGTTATTTTTTTATTAAATTAAAGTTATCATGCCAAAAACAAGATCAGTGAGGCCCAGAAAGAAAAACATTTCCAGAGAGCAGAATTTGTTGGAGATACGTTGGAAGAAAAATCAACGAATCTTCCAAATTCAGTTAATAATTGTATTAAAAAGACTTATATATGGATCTTTGCGATCAAATTCTACTTAGTAAATGTCTTCACGGGAAAAATTTTATCTGCAATGAAAGTTTTAACTATGTCTTGTGGAATATAATCAAGAAAGAGATCTTTGTTTAACTACAATCACTTAGCTTAAAGATTTATATTGCAAAAAAAACTTCTTAAATCTGGGTTTGCTGGTCCATTACATCTACTTTAAAAGTTAGGAATGGAATAAAGGCATGAAATCAAGGATATTTTTGGTACCTGGACAATACGAGAATTGTTGATTCTGAAAACCAGATAAGAAACTGTCTCGTACTAAAAGAACGGCCCTTCAAAAATGTAAAAAATTGAAGTATGAGATTCAGAAATGCACCACATACAAACCTGGAGAGTTTTAATACCTTCCTAAATCTTTAAAAAGTTTTAGTTGCAAATATAAACTTTATTTTACATTTTCTGAAGAATGTTATTTTTGTACATAAAGGTAACAGTGATAACACTTGAAGTGATTGAAATAATCTTACGAAAAGTTTTGAGTCTGTTCTCCGTATCATGATGAATGCTTTGTGCTAAAAGCTAAAGCTAATTTTTCAATTAAGTTATTATTTTTTAATGCAATCTTATGTGGAAAAAAAGTTTTTTTAGAAATAAATTCTGGTTTTTTTTTCATTTTGAACAACTATATTTCATAATTTTACTCCCAAACTTGATTTTTTTAAATATACAGTATAGTAAACAAGTAAAAATTGTATTCCTGCAAAAAATTTATTTTTTTTGTAACGGTTTTTTTTTTGAGTTGTTAGCAAAAGAGCAAATTTTTATATTATTTCAGTCCAGATTTCTCAATATTTCAAAAAACAATTTTTCAAAAAATTCTTTTTGCTCAATTTTGATAGTTTTGAAATATACTTATTTTAAAAGTAACAATTAAAGGATTATTTAAATCATATTTTATCCAATTGTCTCATAACCTCGATACCTTAAATCTACAACAAAAGAAATAGAAAAAATAGTGAATAATCGTAAAATAAACTTTAAATTTGAAATAAGAACAAAAAATCTAGGACTTTAGACAGAACATGGAATAAAAAGTTTGGATTTGGAAAAAAATAGATTAAAAAGAAATAATGGTATAAAAATTTAGAAATAACTATAAAGTAATAAAAACAGATGTCGAATAAATAATTAAATTAATAATTTTTAAAGTGTATCTAAGGAATGTGGAATTAAATATTGAAAAAAAAAATCATAAAAAACTTCTCGGAGGAACTAAAATTCAAAACTTCTTAATAATATGGAAATTTTTGCGAAATTTTATGTCAGAAGTAAAAATAAAAAAAAAGAAACAGCAAATTTAAAAAATCAGAATTTTTTTTTAATTTTTTATTTTTATGCACAGTATTCGGAATATAAGTTTCAGTTCACGCACTTCTGATTCGTAGATATTCTGACAAAAACAATGGGATTGTTTCGGAAGGAATTTGTTGTATATTTTTTATATCCACCAAATATCGAAAGAGAAACGTGACAAAAATTCAGATTTAAGAGTGGATAATAGATGATGGCGTTGGAACGATGGAAAATGGAAAAAACTGAAAAACCGCGAGACTCGTGTTTTCGATACGCCGCATCTACTGAGATTTGCTTATGTAGTATCCGGATTTAGTTTCAACTCTTTTTAGCGCACATAAGCTTGCTACACATATTTTATTTCATACTGTGGAAAACAAGAAGCCATCTTCAGTTGATTTTTATGTATAGATACTGTTCCTGAATCACAATAGAAGCCTTTTTCGAATTTATTTCGTTTAATGTAGATTCTGAAAGGATGCGCACTTTTATTTGTTATGGTTATTAAAATGCTTTTACAGTGAAATACGTTTAACGCGAAAACGCTCAAGACGAAACATCGGTTAACAGGAAATAATACAACTGCTCCGATAAACTACTATGTATTTTTACATTGTTTTTCTCTTAACACAAAAGCGAAAATCGCTTAACACGAAAATATTACATTTCTGGGAGAAAGAGGATATTGAAACTGAGCCAACAGTTAATGAAATGTTTCAGAAAGTTTCTCTGTTATTGGACTATCTTACTGTACTATTAGAATAATTCATTGCATTAGATGATGATGGTGTGTTTACAGCCCCGATTATGGCTGGCAAAGGCATTTTGGAGTTTGTTCTAAGTTAAAAAAATATCCTTGATGCAGATTCCGACGACAAAAACGGATTGAATAATGCATCTCCTGTTCCCACGTCATCCGAAATTATGAATATCAAGAATAGCATGCGCAGTGTTATTTAGACGCACATTCCTATGGTGAAACGAAAAACAAAATAGACAATATCAAACATTCGGATGCTAAAAAAAAGACGATGCAAATAAGGATATCAGATTAGTTTCCAAAAACTCAAGTGTTTTGTTTTTCAAAAAACTTGAAAACTTTGAATTAAACTTTATTAAGTTCATCTGAATGTTTTTATTTCATTAATTTATATTAAATAAATCTATAACTTTCCGTATATTTACTTTAAAAAAACGTATAAAATACATTTAAATAAAATGTATTGTAAGAAAAGGAATAAATAAGAAAATCCTCTGAAATAAGTAAATCCTTCTTAAACACTATGTCAAGGTTCTTTTATTGCATTCCAAAGTCTTCTAAATAATTTTATGGATAGAAGTGCACAGAAAAGATCGTACTTCGGACAGACATATCTGTACGTCCGGGGAAATTAAGGCTTTAGCTGAGTGAGACGTTTATATACGCCGGTGGCACTTAAGAGGTTTTAGACGTATTGCAGCTTTAGTGTCAAAGTATAGTATTATTGAATTCAATACAATGTAATTGTATAGAGGGGGGGGGGGGGCTGGTGGAAAATTATTATTCAATAGTGGGTCGTAAATATTGAAAGTTTGAGAAGCACTGGCCTAGCTGTTCGAAAAAATCCAGATTCATTGGAGTCGAATATGTAAGATTATCATTATTTCATATACCTTTAGGTAGAATAAAATTATAACTTATTGATTCTCCAATCTGGGTTAATGCTCTTTTGCATTGAAGGAAACCTCTGACCAGTAAAATACATTATATATTGTAACAGCGATTCTCAAACTGTGGGGCACAACTACATAAGGGCACATGATAAACCTACATGGAGGGCGTGAGCGTATTAGAAATTCGAAAATAAAAGATTCTTTAAAAATGTATTAATTTACTGAAAGAAATTAAAAAAAATACATTATTATACAATAAAAAATAAAACACAAACTTTTACACCGATAAAATATGTTTATAAATGTATCAGTGCTGCACAATATGAATTTGAATATGAATTTGTCAATACTAAATTAAGAACAAGATTAATAATTACTAGTGTCTTCCCATATGCTTGTCTTGAAGAGCAAAGTTTTTCAAAAAAATGTTTAATATTAGAACTTGAAACTCTAAGTTCTTTTTCTATATTTATCTAAGATCTATAAGGGTGTTTGAAGAAATAAATATTTAACTTAAGAGGACTTTGTACCTTTTGAACAACTTTCTTTATTTATGTATTTAAAAGTTATATTTTAGCATTTTATGTAATGTTTCTATTCAAACAAATGATACGAGATGAAATGTTTCAAATATTATTCACACAATTTTAAAGATTAAAATTTTTTGAAGAAAATTTGGAAAATTTTAAAATTTTACTCCTTTTGTAAATATTAATTTTTTGACCTGAAATGTTTTTGCAATATTTTTATGGATGTTCTAAGGAACTTTACGGATCGATTTTATGATAACTTAATTCGTTTTTTAGAAAAGAAATAAAATGTTGATATGCATGTTAAAAATCAACGAAAAGGCCAATAACTCTTGCACTTTAATTTTTTTTAAAAAAAAGTATTCAGTTTACAACAAAATGGATCCCTAATTTTATTACAGGCTTTATATATAACACACAGAAAAAAATGGAAGTTATTGGCAAATAATTGTGGAAAAAGTAGCATTTTGAATGCACTAATGTTTCGAAAAACACTTCTTTTAAGTTTATAATTCTGAAAAAATAATTATAATAAACTTAAATAAACTTAAAACACCACTTTAAGATATTAGTTATACATTTTTCTTTAAAATAATTGCATTTTCATATTTTTTCATCCCATACATTTTTGTAAATGATCAATTTTTAGAGAGTATTAATTGCATAAGAAAATTTAAGAGAAATGTCAAAATTTTTTTTTTCTGTCACAACAGCAATTTTAGTTTTTTTTCTTCTTATAATATTAAAGTATTACATTTGTATGAAGAACATATCAGGAAGAAGAGCTGAAATTATAAAATTATTAATATAAAATGCCTTAATTCTCAAAAATTTTACATGCACACATTTCACAAAGAAAAAAAATGATTGTATTGTATTGCCTCGGTAATATTCTGCTTTATATATTGCGAATTCTTTTTTTAATGTTATTATTTCTTTTTATGAAATAGATTTTTTTTTTATGAAAATGCTTTTTTTAGCTTTTTTACTAAAAAGGGGGCTTGACTGAACTGCCTAATTCGTTTTCAAATGAAGTTATATTCAACTTCTAACTTTCCGACATGCACAATTGATATATCAATCGAAAGATAATAATGCAATGAATAAGATTAAATAAAAATAGAAAAAACGACAGGTCTGTCATTTTTGGGGTACCAAGTCTCTTTAATCAAAAATTACTTTGCGATGTGTTCCAATTTAAAAATTAGAATGAAATGTAACGTAATACTTATTCTATTACTTAAAAGCAACTTACTTAAAATATGTATTACTCAAAAGTAATATATACAAAACTTATTACGTATCATGATAATTTGTATAGCTTATAAATAAGGTCATATTGTAGCTTTAACCTCAAAGTACATTATTATTGTATTTAATACATTGCTATTGCATTGGATTGGGGGATTAAAATTATAATTGAACGTTGGTTCTCAAATATTGAAAGTTTGAGAAGCACTGAATTATAATATCTAAGAAAAGAAAAGGAAGTTTGAGCTCTAATGGAATATGAAACGCAATTTCCTGCACATATTAAATTTTTGACTCAAAATTGCAATGCTTTTGATTTGTAAGTATCAGTTTATGAAAATATCATTTACGGAGCCCATTCATACATTGTATAAGCTTGTGTTATCAGATATACATTGAAGAGTAATTAAGTTACACACAGCTGGAATCCAGCAAATGTAGTGCCTGTGGGCGGCTATGTAAATGGAAAGCAAATAACGTGGTCAGTTGTGAGTCATTATAAGCAGCAATGCAATGGGCATGGTTTAGACGAGAGATATAAACACATATGATTGGGTGCAAATTGCCGGGAGTCAATGAATGAATCTTTCCTTCTAGGAAATGGTCAATGCGGGCACTGACTGGGATTTTGACAAGCCGCTGTGCCACACATGTGATGTGAATACGATGATTCCGGTGAATAGGGCAGCCGAATGTATATGGACGGGATCATTGTTGACCGATTCAATATTGTAATGGTAAATAGATGTGTCGCAATACAAATGATCACTCGGCAATTTAACTCTAATTCATAAGAAAGCATTAGTAGATAGTGTTCATCGTTACCAAATACTACTTAAGTCAATTTTTTTAATTTAATTTTTTTTGTAGATTAACATAGAGCTTATTTTTATTGCATGATTTAGATCTTTATTTTCTAAACAATGTTTAAGTCGCCGAAGTTTTTAAAAGTAGTATTGTCTTGAAGCAATTTTATTACTTTAGGACAAGGTATTTTTTATTGAAAAATTGCCAAGGGGTCTTAGAGGTGTTAGCACTGTCTCGAGGGCTGAAAATATAAACAATTTTCAAATAGATGTAATTCTTTGAAATTAAATTAAATAATTCGAATATTTTACACGTTGTTTATAAAGAAATGAGGTTTGAAAAAAGTACAAAATGTTTAAAATATAATCATAATTTAAAAAAAATTATAAGCATATGAAATTATGAAACATTTTTGTAAGAAATATTAAGTAAGTTTTTACATTTTCTAAAATAGTAGCCGTTGATGTATAAAAATTTATAGAAGTTTAAAATATATCATACTCTTAAAACCCTACCTAATTTTCGTATTATATATGTTTTATATTTCAAAATATTTGTAAAATATTGAAATGTTTTTTAAAAAAATTTAAAAAAGTCATTTTTTTTAAAAAAAAAAATATAAGTTATTTTTTTATTTATACAAAAATAGAAAAAATGCAGTGTAATAAGGATACACACAACTTTATAAATCAAATTGCTATTAATTAGAGTTACTATTCCAGAAAATATCATGTGTAACGTAAAACTTAATATTTCTTACAGAAATGTTTCTTATTTTCATATGCTTATAATCTTTAAAATGATGATTATATTTTAAACATTTTAAACTTTTTTACACTTTTTCCTGTATAAAAAAATAATTTGTAAGTGAATCGAATTATTTAATTTGAATTTCAAGGAATTACATCTATTTGAAAATTGTTTATATTTTCTACTCTTGAGACACAACCTCTGAGACCCCAGAAATTTTATTGAAGTTTTTATTTAAAATATTGTCATAAGGATACATAGAGTTATAGCAGTAAGAGTTCGGAAATATCACAATTTTAACTATATTATTAGAAATCATACACTACACATTAGAGGAAAATTCTAGAATAGTCTGCGTAGGAAATGATTGTGTGGATATTTATATTTTTTATAAACACATCGCCCCATAAAGATACACAAGGACTGTTATAGAACAAAGAAATAATTGAAAGATTCTAGAACACACAAATAAACAACTTGCCATTGCCACAACAAAACATATGAAGGAAGGAAGATTCGATCTGAGTACCTTCCTTTCCTAAAACGAGTATCTAAGCCATCAAGCCAAAACGATCAGCGTCGCGTGTTGGCTATTACTGATTTATATCGATATCATATCGGAACATATTTAAAATTAATATTCCCCTAAAATAGCTTTATTAAATCACTTCAGCCGGAATGTTCGGGTCTGATGTTGGAAACTCTATCTCATGGCTACGATGACTTCTAGTAACATTTCTTGGGGTGGCAATATAATCTATTAATTCCTTTGCGTAAAATTTTATTTTCGATGAAATTTTTGTGATTTAAAATAGTTGAATTTGTTTTGTGTAGTTAAGCAAATTAATCCTTTTTTACTCTTGAAAAATTTCAAAAAGATAGAACTAAAATAAAAAAAAATCTAAGCAGCAAATAAGGATAATTTTAATATTTCTAAACTGTTTTCCCAGATTTAAAAGAAGTATAAATTACTTAAACCTTATATACTAGAAGTATTTATGAAGCAACAAATTTTTCTGCTTAAGTCGACATAAATTTTCAAAAATGAAAAACAACAACAACAACAAAAAAGCATTTGCATAAATTGAATAATTATGAATCATTATGCATTTCCCTGGATATTTAATTAAATATTTGTTACAATTAGTTGATAAGATATTGTTCTTAAATATATTAGATTTCCAAAATGAGAAAACAATAATCAACCAAAACAGAATTAAGTGCCGGAAGACACAGAAAATAAAATCTTTTAAATAACAGCTATTGTATTCAAATTTAATTATCACCTAAACGTATACTTCATTGTTAAATCTTTTAAACTAGGAAATCATTGCCATAAACACTATCTTTGTAATTAGTTGTTTACACTTATAAAAAGTAATGAATATCTCTCCTGTAAATAAAGGCCAAAATGCTGTTCTATGAAGAAAATTTTCTTAAAGTTCCAGTATAATCTGATTATGCAAATTAGGCCTTCTAATTATGTGGTATGATTTATTGAACAATTAAGAATGATTTAAAATTAGCTTCTATTATTTATAACCTAAGGGGGGGACTTAAAATAATGTTTTCTTTTCTCTACAATGAAAGAAAATATTCTTATTAACATTCAGATTATTTAGTCATAATGGTTGCAGTGACAAAAAAAAAAGAATAGATAAGGGAAAAAGTATAGAATGCTTAATGGCGTGTTTAATGTAGTGCTTCTCGAAATTTCAATATTTGCGACCCAATATTCAATCATAATTTTCATCTTGGCCCCCCCCCTCCATACAATAACAATGTATTTTTTTAATAAAAAAAACTATACTTTGACGCTAAAGATATATGTGACTTTCTCTTGACACCGGCATATATAACTCAGCCAAAGCGTTAATGGTCTGGTCGTATATATACGTTTCACTCAGCAAAAGCGTTAATCGTCCCGAACGTATATATACGCCTTTCCGAAGTATGATCTTTTCTGTGCACTGCTACCGATAAATTTGTTCAGAAGGCTTTTGAATGCAATGAAATGACCTTGACAGTGTTTGCGAAGGATTTATTTATTTAAAAGGATTTTCTTATTTATTTCTTCCCCTCTCCCCCAATACATCGCATACACGCGCTTATGTTGAAAACGATGACATAGGAGAGTAAATCGCGTAACTTTGAATCAGCAGTCAAGGGATTTATTGTAAACCGTACAAATTATGAATATAAGTGTTAATTTTTGTATATAATTTTTTTTATGACAAGCTCATGGGGTCATTGGTAATTATTAATGTTGTTTTTAACTTTTTATTGTTCACTTTATTATAAAATACATTGTACAGTACTAATAAATTTATAAGTGTATTATATCAGTGTAAATGTGTAATCTATTTTTTATTATGTCAGAATGTATTAATTTGTTTACTTTTAGAAAATTAATAATTTTTTAAAATTATCTATTGTTATCACGCTCCCTAGGGGGCACCCCTCACAGTTTGAGAAACGCTGGCTTAGTGGGGTACAGAAAAATATGGGCTGACTGCATTTCCTAAGAAACTCTGTCGTGACCCAGCAGGCGCCGGTGAAGTTGGAGACACCGAATAAGCAGACATTATAAACAAACACCTTTATTTTACTTTAAATTTACTATCAGAAGATTTTTTAAACCAAGGGAATGTTCAACCTACAATCACTATTTGGATCACTTACCTTTTTCAAAGATCCGACGTAATGATATTTGTCCTGACTTGACGAGATATCTTGTTCAGTAAGACAAAGGATTCTCTTTCTGAAACTCCGAGGGTTCGATTATTAACTCTAATAATCTATATTCCATAACAGCCTAACGACCACCTACCTTACTTTCACTTCGTTAGAATTTAAATAGAAACTCGCATTAGCATAAATCATGGTTCTACGGGAATCGATTTTACAAACCTACAAAAGATAAGAATTATTTTTCCTAAGAGAATTAATAAAAGGAGAGGGGAGAGGACCCTTTACAACTCATTTAGAAATGTTATATTGTTCGGTTGGAGAACAAAAGAATAATCACATTAAAGGTAACAAATATTTGAGATTGATAGATTTTTTAAAACTGTCACTCTTCTAAGGGATTCTATAAAAATTTGTTCATTCCAGAAAAATACACTCTAGACTAATTTTCATTTTTTTTCCATTAAAAAAAAAAAAAAAAAAATTCAATTTTTAACTTTTTGCTTTCTTCTTTTTACTTAAAGAAGTCATAGCACACTCAGTAAGGGCTTAGAGCTAGGTACACCGATCTCTCGAGAGGACCTTCACTCTAGCAGACACTAGCAAACGGGTATTTTTATTTAAATATAGAAAGACAAGCTTAGTTATATATATGACATAAAATATTTTAAAATTAAAGTTATTTTGCAGATTTTCCCATAATAACAATAATTCACACAATGAATTTTAACAAAAACAGAAGAAAAATCTTAAGATATATACAAAACAACACACACTACATACATTGAAACACATACAGAAGAAGAAAAGAAAAAAATTTAATACATTGATCATAAAGAAAGTAAGAATACACGCAGTACATACATGCACACATACATATATATATATATATATATATATATACAGAAAATCAGGTTGAAATTAAGTATAAACACGTACAAAAAAATGACATAAGCATATTGAATACCAATAGATGGAATACAAGACAAGGACTAACACACGATATAAATAAGAGGGAGAAAAAGGAAGAGGAAGTGAAAGATGGAGACAGAGAAATAGAAATTTCTAAAAAATGACTATTAAATTATATCAGTAGCAATAAATTAAGCTTTTTGTTATGGATTAAAAAATTACATTTACTCTAGCTGACAAAAGAATTCATTTTAAATATTTAAACATTATACTTTAAATTAGTTTATCTAATAGCACGCAAATTCAACTTCAAGTTTATTACTAGTTAAATATCTTAACGAAATGTAATTTTTGTATTATTTGACACAAAAAAATATAAGTACTTTCTCAACTATTCGTCTGAAATGACGTTTATTCATAGTTGCACTTTATCGAAAACTAAATATATTGTCTATAGAAAAGGCACTTGTGTATTTCTCTTTCTCTCTCTCTTACACGCACCCACGCACTCCCCCCACACACTTTAACAACGTGTCTCATAATCATTATCTAATATATATAAGCTTTCTTTAAAAAAATCTTTGATATAACTGCTCCAAATACACAAGTGTAAGTAATTATGTAACGACTGAGACAAATAATATGTCAAAAAATGATTTACAAATATATCTAAATAACATTTTTATGATAAAGAATTCAATTTACTTGACATTAAAATCATAATTAAAACTAAATTCATTAATATAAAACCTTTTTTTTGTATACCAAATTCAAAAACACGATATTTATTTGTTTCGTGGAACAACATTTATTTTTACGAGCATACTTTTTTTGCATAAATTCAAATTATTTTTTCTAGGAAAAACATATTTAGGAAAGTTAATTAAAATAAGTAAGATTCATATTGTAAAATTACAGGAATAATAAAAGCCTTGAATTTTTTCTTTTAATTCCGAAACGCATTTTTGTTATTTTTGCACTTTAATTTTTTTCAACAATTTTGCTACTCTTAGCATTTAATCATGTGAATTGCACGAGTTTAATTTAGCTTTGAGTGGTTCTCGTTTCTTTTCTTTTCTTTTTTTTAGAAAAAAAAGAAAAACTGTACAACTACAATAAATAAGTTTCTTGTAAAATGTACATCGACTTAATAAAATACCATACTCCATTTCCACATAAAAATATACAATAAAGAAACCTAATTAGGACTTGAGAGCTTAAATAATGGAAAACTAATTTCAAAGAAAAAAACAATAAAACTCACTTAGGCTTAGTAAAAATTACTTCGTTAACTAAGATGTCTTTTTAGCAAATAAATTGATGCTTTCCTTGTAAAATTAAATACTTCTACTTTTTGGAAAAAAACAAGCAAAATATTCTGGACAAAAAAAAAAAACAACTCTATGTTTTTTGTCGTATTTTTTTAAAGTAGGAAGTGTATTCTCGATACTTTTCTATATCTAGTCTTTTTTTCAATGGTGCAGGAGTTTTTTAAACAATGTTTTGGAATAAAGTGTAAAAAATAGACTCCAGGGGGTTTAATGCAAATAAAGCAAAACTGCTAACTAGTTTGAACAAATATCATTAGCGTAGTGCTTAATGGTGTGTTAACTGATTTTTCTCTCATGGGAGTATATTTATAAAAAAAATCTTTCACACATTTAGAAATGGTTTATTAAGCACCGTTTGCCAAATTTCTGCTGAAGGAAAATACAGTTTGCCTCTTTTCGATAAAGTTATGGTACATAAAAAATAATTTTAAATATCAGTTACATGTAAGAGGATGATTCTGATAATGCATTTGCCTCTTCTTTTTCTATTGATACAACAGCCCTGGGTGAACCTGGTAATGCATATTACTTAACAAAAAAGAAAAATAACACAGGGGGATAATTATTGGAATTATGTCTGTTTGTAGAAATGAACAAATGTAACATTTGCATCACTGCTTCTGCCTGCTTTTACCAGTAATGAATTTAATTTTTAAAAATTATTTAAGGTATCCGACTATTTTTGGAACCGTGATTTTAAAAAAGCGTATAAATGGATAATTTTCGTGATAATTAGTATCACTTAGATTAGAATACATGTATAAAATTGTTTTAAAGACATTTTGACAAAAAAAATTATTTAAATACAATAGTTTGACAAAAAATTAATTTAGAATAATCTTTTTTCAAAATGTTCTCCTTTTATAAAAAATGCTTCTAAAATAATATTTTGTGTGTGTGTGCTTATATAAAGTAAAGACTTCTTCAGAGAGTCTGAACTATTTTTTTTAAAAAATATTCACATTATTTTCAGAGTTACAGCCAATTGAAATAATTATCGGCTTTTTTTCTTAAAATTTCTCCCCTCTGTTGTCGTAAAACATGGATAAAACCACTTCTAAGTTACATATTTAAAAGATTCTAATTGAGCCTCTGTACAGAGGTCTGAGCTATATACAGGTGAAATATTATAATAGAAGCATTTTTCACAAAATGAGAATATTTTGAAAATGTGTCATTCTATGTTCATTTTTTGTCAAAATATTGTACTTAAATAATTTTTTATTGTAATACTATTCTTAGAACAATTTTATATATATTTTCTGATCTAAGTGACACTAAATATCATAAATGTTATCCATTTATACGCTTTTCCATAATCACGGTTCCGAACGTAGTCGGATACTTTAACAGAAAAAAAATAACACAGGATAAAAATTATCGGAATTAAGTCTGTTTGTAGAAATGAACAAATGCAACATTTGTATCACTGCTTATGCCTGTTTTTACCAGCAATGAATTTAGTTTTTAAAATTTGTTTGACTTAAAGTTTTGCTAAAAACTGTTTTATACCACCATGGTGCTATGTTATTGAAATCACACACACGCATACATTATATATATATATATATATATATATATATATATATATAT
>BMAV01027448.1:85087-96827 GCA_019973955.1 Trichonephila inaurata madagascariensis | reverse complement strand
ATATATATATATATATATATATATATATATATATATATGTAAAGTAGGATTATGCAACATAAGTTAGAAAAGTAGTAATTTGACACACATATATAGTAATTAAAGTGATAGTCCTTTGGTTACTAAAAAATCCAAAAACCTTTCGGACAATATTGACAACTTTTAATTTTTTGATGCATAGCTATGCGTATTAATTTCCTATGGTTTATAATTATAAAAAACAAATTTTTAATTCCTATTAAGAAATTTTTATGCTTTATAATATTTCCCTTTTTTTTTCTTTTCTTTTTGAAGAACTGTTCTTTTATATAACTCTTTTGTATTTAAAATTTCTGTTTCCTTAGCAGTAATGTTTTTGTATTTTTAAGCATGTTTTTTCTTTTTGTTTCGTTTCCTGCCTTTCTTAATAAATATTACAGATTACAAATTTATTCCCTTTCTTAAATGTTTTCCTGTCGTTTGGTTTCAATGATCCATCACATTGCTTCTCAAAGTTGCAATATTCATGACCCAATATTCAATCCTAATTTTCTTCGCGCCCCCCATACAATAACAATGTACTGAATTCAATAATACTATACTTTGACGCTAAAGCTGCGACACGACTTTAACCTCTTAAGTGCCCCTGGCGTATATAAACGCCTCGCTTAGCCAAAGAATTAATTACCCTGGACGTATATATGTTTTTCTGATCTTTTCTGTGCACTGCTATCCATAAAATTATTCGGAAGGCTTTGGAATGCAATAAAAGAACCTTGACAGTGTTTGTGAAGGATTTACTTACTCCAGATTATTTTTGCTTCTTTATTCCTCCCCCCTCCCCCAATACATCACATAAGCGTTCCTACGTGGAAAACAGTTGGCATTTGGAAACGAATCGCAAAACTTTTGATTAGCAGTCAAGGTTTAATTATAAACCGTACAAAAATTATCAAGATAAGCGTTAATTATTATATTAAATTTTATATATGTCATGCCTATGAAGTCACTGCTAATTAATAAACTTGTTTTTAACTTAATGTTAAATTAATTATAAAATACATTGTATATATAGCATTGATATATTTATAAGTGTAATATATCAGTGTAAAAGTGTATTTTATTTTTTTATTATATCAGAATGTATTTTGTTTGATTACTTTCAGTAAATTACTAATTTTTTTAAAAAATAATCTTTTGTTCTCGACTTTTCAATATGCTCGCGCCCCCCTTGTAGAGTTGTCATGCCCCCAAGGGGGGCGCGCCCCACAGTTTGAGAAACACTGATCTATCATCTTTTATATAAGGAGGAATACTTTTGAGGGAATGTGAATCAGGGCAATTAGACAACAATACCTAAACAGTGGCAGAATACTTTAAAAAAAAATACAGCATTACCGCAATGCATTTTAATGGATGGAAGAATTTGTTAAAAATTCTTATCTGATCTTTATAAATATTTTGATGTATTATCCCACTGTTAATAAATTTAAAAAAAAGGTGTTAAATGTTAGAAGTTATATCCCCATACTGAAAATGGTTCCTATTGCTGATGCTCTTCTGAAAAGGAAAAAAAAAAAAGCATAAATTTATAAAATCTTTATTTTTATCTCTTAGGCGTTTATTTTTGGTTCACGTAAGAATGGGAAATAGGTAGTAAAAGGTATGGGAGGGAAAATCATTGAATCTCAAATCCCGATTTCAGCATTTGATCAATTGATATAGCGTCTCTTTTCGAAGGGCTTTTTTGAAAATTTAGTGTATAATTCTAGTTACACATTACTGTGATATTTACTTGTAAGCGTATAAAAACTGAGAGTAAAACTTATGTACTTCAACTAAAAGAATCTAGGTACATTTAATTTTGTCTGTTTGTCTATCTTTAAGAAGTTCATTAAAATCGTATTAAAAGTTTGATTTTAAATCTTATCTCTTTCATTTCTAATTTTTGCAAACATATTACAAAATCCGTGAGATTCTGCCATAATCTTGTTATTAATTGTAACTCAAACATTTTTTTATTTAGTTCTTTTAAAAATGTGAGTATGTTAATACGTAAATTTGATATAGATGAAATATTTCAAAATTGTTTCGGCACTTAACACCTTTTTATAGATTAGTGTAGCTAATTTTTCTCCTGGATTGATAAGCACATTTTCCTCCTGTGAAATCTTATAGCTATCATATTCAGAACTAATTAAGGTTGTCAGTGTATAAAAAAGTTACTTGCTCACTTAGTTATTCATGAAAGATTACTCTTCTGGTTATCTAAAGTGTGTTTAATGCATCTAAAATACGATTTAACAATTGGGTAACTGAATTTTACTCAGAATATGCTTTCATTATGTAAACAACCAAGAAAAATACACCCTTAAAATTCACCAACTGTATCAAGAAAAGTAAATTTAAATTGATTTAATTAAAAGTTTAGTTTGCTAGAAAAAAATTGATTTTATTTGAGGAAAAAGAAGCATATTCATTTAGTAGACTTGGTCGTAGAATTTGAGAACATGCACAGATTCCTGTTAAAAAGAAACATAATACTACAACTAAAAGTAAAGCAATAAAATTGCTGATAGAAAATTAAATTTTCTTAAAAATTATATTTAATACTTCTAAGTAAGGAGATTTTCTATGCAGGCAACTGCACATAGAAAATCAAAATAATTAGAAAACTACCATGCTGAGAAAGGCATAATACGACAGCTAAAATTAAAGGAATATAATTTAGGGCATGACTTATTTTTACCATTAATCAAAAATCGTTTCGAAAATTGTGCATCTGTTCCTATTTTTCATTCCTCAATAAATTCTATACTGCAAAGATGAAAATCAAACATTTTTTCCAAACATTTTAATTTCAGTGAGTTAAAATAGTAATAAATCTTCAGAGGTTTCACTTTGAATATGTTGCCCGGTTGCCCATACAAGTAAAGAACAAAATAATGAAAAATGTTGATGAGTCTCGTGTATTAAAAGAAATTAATTTTTTCTTTACCAATTAAGTATAAGTATCTCAAAATAAATGTTCATAAATTTAATTAATGTAAACCTCTAGGGTAAATTTGCATAGGTTGTGTGATTAATTGTATCAATTAACCTTTTTTCACTGGATCATTGTTTATGCAAGCGATAGTAATGATATGATCGATTTAAATATCAGGACAGTTTTTGAAAAGAGAGGTACGCTGAACTTTGGAACAGTAATTTTGAATAAGTAAGATACTTCAATGTGGGAAATTAATTTCAAACATAATGGATGGGAATTTTTTAAAACGTTTTTTTAATATAAAGGGTAGTTATAGTCTGTCAATTTTGACATTTTCAAAAAATTTCAATGACCAATTAGTGTGAATTAAAAATAAATGGTAATAAAACTATCTCTTTTAAATTCAAGAAGAAATAATAAAAGTACAATGGACAACTATATAAGTAATGTTTTAGAATTACATAATTTCTAGAGTTCTTAATTATCTTCTCATATTTATATTGAATTAGATTAACTGAAAATTTCTTTTAAAATTTCATTTTGGATCTTGAATTTAAAATAAAAAAAAATGATGGGTGTTTTAAATATACATATTTAAAACTGTGAAAATAAGGTTTTGAGACTTATCTTACTGAAAAGTAGTATGCATGATTAAGAATGTGCCTTTCTCTTTTTATATAGAAAGTTGAAAACTCTCACAAAATCAATCATACAAAATAACAGTTCCTGCATTTATAATTTAAATTCTTACATAAACTGTGGATAGGAAAGTTCCTTTACCCTGATAGTACTTGCGAGTGCTACATCTAAGAGAGGTTACTTTATAGTAATGTGACTACGCCCGATCTAATGCAAATAACAGCGTTTCTATAGGCGAAATTTGGAAGTTAGACATTGCAAATCGAAAATGAAAAGAGATAGAACAAAATTTCTACTTAAAAAGTTTTAGAGCATCAATTAAAATTAGAATGGAACTACAATTGGTTGCAAGGACAAGATTAATCGTCCCTTGTATTCTTAAAAATGATTTGATTTTTGTCTAACATTGTTTGGTCGGACGAGGCACAGTTTCAAAGTACTAGATTGCGTTAACGGCAGAATGCCCCCAACTGGGCTTTGGAATATTCTTCTTGAGGACTATACACCCAACAATCTATTCCAATGACGTGCGGTAATGTATCTAGAAGGATATTAATTAATTAACTAAATTAAATTAATTAATTACAGTTTAAGAAATATATTTCAGTCGAAATTGTTACTCTGAATGGCAGCAGCTTTGGATAAAGCAGATTTTTGTTTAATTTGTGATGAATATTTAACTTAACCCGAATAATCATATGCTAATTTGACGTCAGCATTCCTTTTGCACTGATTTTAAAATAAATTCTTACCTAAAATATTCAACTTTTATTAAAAACTGTAATTACAAATTTCATGTAGTTAAACAGTTTTTAATGTTAATTTAAAAGGTGTTTTACCACTTAATATTGTGATTCTGACATACGTATATACATATTTACATTAATTGTAATTGTTTAATAAAAAGTAACTAAAATAAAATTTTTCTTTTTGGACCTAAGTGATGATTGACTTAACTTTTTTATTACTCATTTATACTAATTTAAACTTCTAGAGAAAATTCTGAGGCGCAATCACTCATTTATCTAAATTTATTAGAGGTCATAGTAAAATGGCAATTAAGTATATTTTTACTACTTTTGTTACTTATCCTTTCCATTAATCTTAAGTTTGTGAAGTGGAGATCTGTAGTATTAATTAATTTGCTAAAAATGCATTGTTTCACACACCCATACACGCACACAAACGCTAGCATACCCCTCCCCAAATATACATTATGTGCATAAAAATCAATTAATAATACATAACAAATCTTATATACCATGTATATACCATGTATTTTAGTTATATTTCTTAGTTATAAATTAAAAGTATGCTATAATTTTAAGTAAACTGTTACGATGAGTAGCAGCGGTGTTTGCACAAGGTTAGAAGCAATTCCAAAATAAAATAAAATATCTTGGTAAATTTTCATAACTATTCACACACTTATTTTCTAAAAGAATAGTTAAATATTTACACATTAAGGGAATTTTTAAGCAAATTTCATGAAATGCTTAAGAAATTACGTGGTAGAAGGCTTTTAATAAATTTTGATTAAATTCTACTTTAATTACTTTCATTATGGTTCGGAGAGTGGAGTTCCAGCTTAGAGGCGTATTCCACTTCACTTAACGGAGGTTCAAAATTACGAAGTCGTTAGCTAATAGCTCTCATGTAGCTTTAAAGAGAGACTTTAATGAAAAATCTAAATCTTGATTATATCATGGCTAAGCATAAAAAAAATATTCCTATAAATAAGTTTTTATGTAAGAGTTTTGTGAAACTGTATTGAAGTAAAAGAATGATATATACAGAAGGAATAATAAGTACACACTATATGAAATATATAAATGATTAATTTAATTTTGAACATTTCATCAATTACTTTGTTGTATTTCAAGTTAAAGGTAAATATATAAAGATTGGCTTCCAGAATTGCCAATTATTTACACGAAATGAAACACCAATCATAAATAAAATAGATCACATTATAAAAAAGACATTTCTGTAAATTATTCAATAAAGTTAAATCATTTCAGAATTACGACAATAGTTTTCTTATATGTTGTAAAATATACAGCTGTACATTTTTAAATTGTGTTTAACTATTACTTTAAATTAATTTTACTCTATTTAAACATTAAAATTTCATTTGGATTTTCTTATAATTAGTAATTTTTAAATTAAGAATTCCTTTTAAGAGGTTTTTAATTTCTCTTCTTTTTGAAAGCATTTTAATGTACTTAAAAATTTCATGTATGATGTCCTTTTAATATTATAAAGGAACTTTTGCGTGTTTTTGTTCCTTTCTACATTCGATTTCTCCAAAAAAGGGCAAGGGAATTTTGTAGGCTTAAAAAAATTTTGGTATTCCACAGTTTCTAAGCGATTTCTTTTTAATTCGAGTGTTTGAATTTAATAATCTTATTGGATGCTAATAAGTAGATTTAATCTTTTATATGCAATTTTTAGATAGTGACCAAATACTTTTTTTTAACGCTGAAATCCGAGGTACATTTAGAAATGTTCTTTCACGATTTAGCTCATTTTTTCTGCTTTTACTTAGGGGATAAGTTTGAAACAAAGAATGTAAGAGATAATCTTTTTTTTAAATGAAAGTAGAGAGATTTTCTTTGTAAATAATCCCAGATGTGAAAAATATGGTGACATTTACATTTTTTGTATGAATGCATTAAAATATAGAATAAAACAGCTTGAAGAATTTTTTTCTAAGGGAATTTTTTTTCAAAAAATTGGTGCTTATAAAATAGGAGTTTAAAGGTTAGATATTTTAAAATGATCAGAGAGACTAAATGTGTGTGGAACAAAAGTTTACTTAATAAAGAAATGTCCCCCCTTGTCCATTTCAGAAATTAAGTTTTTTTTTTTTCTTTAGTTATTCGTTCTAACAGTCAAACTGGATTTGAATGACAGACACGGGCAAGCTAGTCCATGCTGCTTCAAGTTAATGCAATTATAGCCTCTAGAAAGCGGTAAAGGACAACTACCTCAAAATCCCATAGCTCGAATTTTGAACGAGTGAATAGATCTGGTCAGGGGAATAACCGAACACTTTCTGTGTTGAGGTAGGACAGGATACAATGAGCAATATGTAGTCTTGTGCTACCTTGTTAAGAGATGACGTTTCTGAGGCCTTAACCAGCAACGTGTCTTAAGATCTCAGAAATGTAACTTTAGCTGTTTAGGTTACAAACGACTGGGACAAGAGTAGTTTGTATAGTGTACTCAAAGGCTGTCCCAAGCCATTAAACCACTTGCAGGACTCATGTGAGAATACTGAATACAAGTAGTCCACGTACATTCTTCTCAATGCCTCCAGACAGGAACTGAGAAGTCGATTTGGTGCTACTTTGTTCGTTGAGAGCACCATTGTCGTCTCACGTCTTTCTGTTGCAATGTCAAGAAAAGCTGCAATAATGCAGGTTGTCTGTAATGTCATCAAACTATCCATGAAGATATTTTTCGGGTTATTGCTGTACCATCTTACAAGACTTACCTCACAAAATGTCTACCTTCTTGAATGTTAGGAGAAGAAAACCATTGAGATCCAGTATGGTGTTGAATATAATTCTCCTGAACACAAATTTCCCATTCACATGACAGTCGTTGGATTATGACTAACACGGGTCGTAATGTCGTGGAACATTAAACTTCACTCACGACAGGCCACGATCCCACCACTATCAAATTGCGACGTATGTTGGTAGTCGTTTCGTCATACGATGCACAATATGAAATTTTCAGAGACAACGAAAATTCAAATGCCATTTCAGGATGAAAAAACTCGCCGTACTATTTTTCTTTTATTTAGAAGTTGAGATACCCTTTCTTCATCTTGTGTCATTCCATTGCATTTAAATCCCTTCATTATGGTGTTGCAATTAAAGTGGCCAACAGTGTATTTTATAGTATGTTTATATATAGGGTATTTTGCAAATAATTTCGAACTCAATGAAAAATATACAAAACATTAAAATAAAATTATTATGCAAACTGTGATATATTTGGATTATGTGCTCATTTTTAAATTTTATCGCTGTGTTTCCATGGTAATTGGGAATAAATAACTATAATGATAGGACATATGTCATTATTTAGTGTTAGTTAAATTAAGTTTTTATTTTTTATGATAAGACATCATTTTGAGTCACACACATTGTCATAGGGTTCTTAATAAACCAGACCCAAACAAGACAAATTTAGAGCTAAAACGGTTATATTTATTAACTAAACTACCGTAAAATCCGGCATATAACGCGCACCCATACTTTCAAGCTGAATTTTTTAATTTTTAGGTATATTCGCCGTATAACGCGCACCCCCTTTTTTACGAAGAAATCTGACACATTAGTATACATTGCTCTTATGTTTTGAAATCCTTTATTCGAGGTATTATTCCAAATTTTTGAAAAAAATAGTATACTTTTAGAACTACATCTCTTTTAGGTTATAAAACAAGTCATTTCTTTTAAATAAACAGTATTTCGAAACAAATAGAAGAAAAAAATTTTATGTTCATCTCTTTTGTTATTTTCAAAGCTATAGTTTTTATACCCGGCGTATAACGCGCACCCTTAAATTTCCATCTTATTTTTTGTGTTAAAAGTGCGCGTTATACGCCGGATTTTACGATATATAATAGATATTCTCAGTTTTAGATGCAAAACATGAACTAAAAACTAAATAATTTAGTAAATTTTGAGAAAATAATTACAAAATACAACTGCGCAATCCTTGAAACTGAAATTTATCTGAAGTTAACGTACTCCAAATGATATGTACTCCAATAATAAGGATATTTCTTTTTAGTAAAAAGTGGAATTAAAAAAATTGATCCTTTTTCATTTGGGCGAAAGAATAATGCCATATAATAAACTGAAAATCTTAATTCACTTTTCTTTCTATATTTTCATAAAGAATTTTCCAGAAGTGAGCTTGAGGTCACTAAAAATAGAACAAGGAATCAGGAAAAAGTCGAGTTTATGAAGTGAAACTAAAAACAAATAATATATGAAAAAAAATTAAGCCAATTCCTACTTACAAGGAGAGGGCACGACTAAGGAAATGCATTTGGGGTTGAGACTTGGGGAACTAGTAGTACTCCTTTAGGGTGTTCACTCAATGTAATTCCGCCGAATACCTAGTCAATTCGGAGAAAATAACCTTCGAAATTCATGTTTAGCTTTTTTATAATTAAGTTTTAATTATCCACAGTTACTCATTGGCATGGTTGGTAGAACGTCTGCTTTCTTTAAAGGCGGATAGGGTTCGAATCACACGATGAACTTTTTTTTTCAATTCACATAATTTTTTTTTAAAATTAAATAAATTTATTTAAAAAAGGACTTATTAAAGATTTATATAATTATAAAATAATTCGATTAATAATATATAAAAAAGATATACTATTTTTATTTTATTAATTATCAAATAATTAAGTTAGTATTAATAATAATAATATAATTTATAAATTTTATATTATATGTGATACTTCATTTATAGTATATTGTATTTCTCAGTATAAAGCTATTTGTAACTAATTTTTATATAAAATATCATTGATTATAAATGCTATTTATTAGTATAAAATATATTTAAATAAAATACAATATAAATATTTATATAATTACAGTAATTTTTACTTTATAAAATACAAAATAATTGCGTAAAATATCATTTAATATTTAATGAACCTTTTATAAATAAGCTTATTTAATTTTAAAAAATAATTAAATGAATTAAAAAAGTCAACTTTTTATTCAATTCATTTAATTATGTAATAAAAATAATAAAATAACATAGGTTTTACTAATATTATAAGAATAACAAATGCCTTTTTTATATCTTATTACTATAATTATTTTATAATTATATAAAATATTTAACACTCCTTTTTAAATAAATTTACTTAAATTTAAAAAAAAAAAAATTAATGAATTGAAAAAAAAAGTTGATAGCGTAATTCGAACGCTATCTGCCGGCGTAGAAAGCAGGCGTACTACCAACAATGCGAATGAGTCACTGTAGAGAATTAAAATTTAATTGCATAAAAGCTAAGCAGGAATTTCGAAGGCTATTTTATCCGAATTGACCAGGCATTCGGCGGAATTGCATTGATGGTTGAACACCTTACAGGAGTACTACTATTACACCAAGTCTCGTCCCCAAATGAATTTCCAATGTCAAGCCATCCCTTTGTTAGGTCAAAAAAGAAAAATTTTATTTTAGTTAAATTTTTTTAAATAGTTATAATTAATATAAATATGTATATACATATGACAGAGTCACAATATTAATTGACAAAATAGAAAGCGGTTTTCCTTGCAATTTTCCATTTTCTTTTCTATATAGGGTGGTGGACTATTTTTTGTTTGTTTGTGTGTGTTGCTATTTAAACATTAATTAATTTCAATTGTTCTAATAAAATAGTACAATAAAAAGAAGTCCCATTCTAAGAAACTAGGACATCCCAAGGGGGGATTCGAACCCACGACCTTGCATTAGAAGTCCAACGCGCTATCCATTGCGCTACAAGGACACAGCAAACAATTTTCCTTTTTAAATTTCATTAATGAATTAATATTTGAAAAAACTGTATTAAGATCAAGTGTCATCCACTACAAGTTTAAAAAAATGTATTTGAACGTGAATGGATGAATAGAAAGTATTTAATTAGAGATTGAAAATTTGAAAAAGATATATATATATATATATATCTTGTTCAAATATATATATAGGGAAATAATGATTTAATAGTAGGAATTGAAATAAGAATGAAGCTCACTCTCTCTTAAAACCTTATTAGTCATAGAACTTCTTTCTGTTGTTTTATAGAACGTTTTACAGAAAGTATTTTCTATGTCTTCTATGACATACAAATAAAAATTTCTGTATTTCAACGAGAGTTTGACCAGATTAATGTTAAAAAGTGATTATTTAATAAATCATTGGTAATTGTGTGGAAAATTGATGTTTAATTTATAATAAATCTTTTCATGCATCAGGATTATTTTTGAAATGAATTAGGTTTTTTCTTTTAGTACACAAGAATTTTCAAGATATTTTTACTTAGCTGTCAGAAGTACAAAGTTTTATATAAGCATTTTTTAAGAAACTAAGACTAATATAAGTAATATCTTATAATGTTACATGTCATGCAAGAAAATTATCACAGTTAGTTTACTATTATACTTTTTTTTATGATTTTCTTATCTTTTAAAAGGATGAACAAGTACTGGTTAAATTTGTTATTTTCGTTAATTTAAATTTAAAGCAAAATCTCTCGAAAATACTTTTAAATTTTTGTTTTTATATGTATTCTCAAAAATGGATTTCTTGATATGATTTAAACGTTGTTTTAAATATGTACATTTTTCTTTAAGAATAATGTATAAAAAATGTTTAGAAATGCTTTTATGGCAAGGGAATCATATTGATTACAATTTTATACGAAAAAATATTAAATTAAAATCGAAAAAAAGAGTGTAATGCATGTAATTTATAATATATTCTTTTAAAGATTGCACAACCTACGGATAAAAAAATGGGCTTCTGAAAAAGATCATTGTAAAAATATAGACACTTAACATAGCTTTATTATATGGTCCTCATAAAGTCACCTATCTCTGGCTATAAACATTTTACAGCCAAAATAAAATTCTAAAATCTAGAAAAGTATAAAATTTATGTGCTGTACGATTTCTTTAATGCTTTCGTTGCTACTCAGTGATATTATATTTAAAAAATTTAGCTCATTCTTCTAATTTTATTAAATGAATTTGAATTCATCATTTCTTTTTCAAACAAGAGTGTTCTGTAAGAAAAAAAAATTCTAAAATCTTGCAAAAACTTGATTCCAAAGTATGAAAAATTGAATTTTGTACAAGGTAAGAACTTATTGCTTAGTTTTATAATTTACACATGAAATATCCCACAATGAAATGCATTTATTCTCTCTTATTTTATAAAGTTAATATTTATGTTTATGATTTCAACGAGATAATCTTTCAGTAATCAAAAGTTTTTTTAAGTCATTGATTCTCATATTCAGTTAATTTAGATGCAAAGTAAACAATCAAAAGGGACTCTGAACATGGAATAGCAAAGTAGTAGCTACAAGTTCTGTCAAAA